>VYZP01060248.1:0-12822 GCA_013400635.1 Hypocryptadius cinnamomeus
AAGAAATAATTCAAATAATAATTAAATAATTAATAATAAATAAATAATTCAAATTTAACCAGCCACTAAGAAATTCTTATTCAGAAACAGAAATTTTCTGCAAGCGAACAATTACTGTAAAACAGTGCAAAATAGTTATTTCATCCCAGGAAGCCTGAAACTCCAAAAGAATGCACAGCTAATTTTTTTTCTTTTTTCATCTATTGTATCTATGGGATATTTTTTCTGCTTGGGAGTTCCTATTCAGGCAGTAATGCAAAAAAACCCCAAAACCAACCAAACAAAACAACAAACAACAAACAAACAAAACAAAAAACCCAAAAAACCTCCATATTTTCTGTCTTGAAAGAAGTGACCACAGCAAGTACTGCTAGTCAGAGACTATACTGTTTGCAACCTATATTTCAACTTTCCTAGGCTGTTAGACCCTTCAAATGAAATTTTCTATTTAGGGCATAATATTTATGGTTATGATACCTTAAAATGAACATGAGGCTTGTTTAACAAAAGAAGAATGTAGTCTTCCTATGTTTAAAGAAGATGTCTGCTCCTTGGCAGCAGCTGCAACAGTAGGTTCTCTCTCATGATCCCTACTGATATCCTTCAGATACAAAACCCAAAAACTGGAATCAGAGAAATGGTAAAAGCGTGAGCTTGGCTTGAACAGTTCGACATCCACTCGCAGGAAAATTTCTCCTCAAGCAGGATGTGAAGAAGGGAATGAACTCCCCAGCTAAAGATTATGATTCTCCTAAGAGTCCTTTAAGCTGTCAGAAATTCTGGGAAAGTATTAGCTTTTCCAAACATCAGAGTGATCAGGAATCTCTCCTTCTCCAAGAGCTTCCCTACACTTCTTCTGACCAGCTCCCCACAGGCACTTGGGGAGCTGGTGTGGTAATGGAGTCCACCCAGCTGGCTCAGAGTCAGAGAAATCAGATAAATCAATGCTTCTTGCTTTAGATTCCACAAGGGACCCCCTGAGTTTCAAAAGAAATACATGTGTATTCTTGATGGGAAAAATGTAGCTTTTTAGAACAAAGAAAAAATGAAATTGCCCAACAAACTCAGAACATGTTTGTGCAGCAAATCCAATGTGAGCAATACTCTCTCTCCTATTTTGCAACATTATTGTATTGATGAAATTACATTAATTGAACTTTCACAAGGAGAAAATGTTCAGCTACACTGGTAAACAGAAGCACTCCATAGCCTTAAGCAGAAATTGTTATATAACATTATCTTTGTATTCTTAGCATTAGCCTTAGGACAGGATTTCCTTAGAGGAGCCCTAAAAGGTATTTTTAATTATTTAATAATAGCAATGTTGAGATTTTAAGAAATTGCCATTATATTTTCTAAGTATTTGAGCTTTTCTTTATTCTAAGAGATCTGAATATGAAATTGCATCTGATTTTGCTCTACTTGAGTTGAATTTTACTTGAAATTCCTTGTAGTCCTTTGGCAAAATTTCACAATGACATTTAGCACTTAAGCATGTTAGTAGTCATGATAATTGACTCTATGATTAGTCTACTTCAGTTCATTCATAAATATATGAATTTAATTTTGGGTTCTAAGCAACGGACTACTATTTGCTGTCCTCATGGAAGACTCTGATATTGCTGGCTGGTAGTTATTGCCAAAATAAAAATACTAGAGTTGTACATAATCAAATATTTTTCAACACATTATTCAATTGTTTCCCCTTGTTCATGTGCATAACTCAGCATACGTTTTACTGGCTTTGTTGGAATCAGTAAGCCATCCAGTTAAAAGTAAGGAAATCCTTTGGCAGTCCTCAAATGTATGAAAGGGCAAAGTGGGAATGTGAATTTTGTTTTGTGGTAACTATTGATAACTCCATTGTTTACTTACGGTTTCCATCATAGCTGAGCGGCAATTAATTATTTGAATCAATATAATTTTCACTGATTATGAACATTGAAATATTGGTTCGGCAGTTTTAACCACATTAAGTGATGCTCAACAGCTTTGTGAAATATTCTGTTTCTCCTAGATATGCTGTCCCAGTAGAGATTCTACTCTAAAGACCTCATAGTCACAGGAGAGAAGTGTGTGCCTGGGTGAGAAGATTAGGAAGAACTGCCTGGTTTGTTTCAGCTGGTGATCCACAGGGGCTGAAGGGTATTCCTGTGGATTCAGAGCAATGCCATCCTTTCCTGGTGTGTACATGGCACTTTGCTGGCAGCTCTCCTAATCCTGTGATGTGCTCTTTGTTTAAAGGCTGTGATAATCTGTTTGTACTGGTAGGTTAAAACCTTCGAAAAAAACATTTTAAACATGTAAGGAGAGCCTCTGCTGCCCTCTCTTGTGTAGTGTTGCTGCCTATCCCAGGCGTTTACAGCAAGTCAGGCCTCTGCACATTTAGTGCCTATGTATATGAAACAAAGGGGAGGAAAAAGCCCTGAAGAGAGCCCTCAAATGCCCTCTTCTGAAAGGCACTGAAATGCTCTGTCTGCCATCTCATCATCCACCTTCTCCCTGCTGCAGCCTGCTGGAGGGCATGCCCTCACCATGATAATGAAACACATTCAGCTCAAAATGACCTGCCCTGGTTTCCTGCCTGCTCCTCTGCCAGGAGCTTTCTGCTCGTGGGACTGGAGGTCACCCACCCCATGACCCCCAGGATGGGGTAGAACAAAGAGGATCATTCTCCCAGTCCACGGGCTGACTCACGTTTCTCAAAGACCAGGATGCAAAGTGATTTACATTCCTAAGCAGCAAGTCATGTTTCTTGAAACTAGGATGTGGGTTTCTAGCTTGGGAGCAATTTTAAGAAAAGGGCAAATTTGTGCAGCTTCTGAGAAAGGAAGAAGCAACCCAGTGTGAGCACAGACATTGCTCATTCCCAAGTATCTTGCATGGTAGCTGGAAGCAGACCTGTGACAGGAGTGAGCACAACCCGGCTGTAAAATTGACTACATGTGCTCTGCCAGGAAATTATTGTATTTTAGGGGTTAAATCTGCCCAGATAATATAATCAAGTAGATGTGCCTTTCTTCTAGACATTCTGGTCCCTTGTTCAGTGTTTATTTTCAGTTGCCAGGTTCTTTGAAGATGGTCTATTTGGCTTGCAACCTATGTGCCATGTTTGGGGCAAAGTACACATCTTAGAAAACATGTATTTACACATCTACTGCTTCTCCCCCAAAAGATTAAAGACTTTGATATTTAAATATAAATGCAATGAAGAGGTGCCATTTCTCATACATGTAGTTTCAGTATCTGTTGTGAACAAAACCATCTTCCTGCCAAAAGTTTCAGCTCAGTACTATCTAATGAATCAATCTCTTCCATTTTTCCTTCAAATGCTCTTCTAAGATGTTAAAGATCAATATTTTCACTGATCGCATTTTCAGATTTTCAGTAATTTTGCATGTAGCTGCATTCTAGAGTATTCTGTCTCCCTGTTGTTCATCAGAATTCAACTCTTCACTGAGCAGCCTTTGAAAGCTTAATCTGCTCTCTCAGTGCTACTACATCTCGAGAGCACAGATCCTGTAACGATTACTTAAATTTCTGTGATTGATGGAACTTTACACAAGTTTTACAGGTTAGGGATTTTTAGCAGCAGTAATTAAACTCCAATTTTGTTTTGTTTGTACGTGTGCTAATCTCACTGCCTAATTATGCTTGCCACAAAATACTCCAGCTGTTCAATCCATTTTCTAAACACCCTTTGAGCTGCAAGTCCTTACCAAAGCATTAATTGCTCAAGCACAGATTCTTTGACAACTTTAAAACATAAAAATGAGCAAGGTTAATCTTGTTTGAGTGCAGGACTTGTTCTGCATTTCTTACAGTTGGTTTCTCTTTTCCAAATAGTGAGTTAAATGAAACGGCAAACTGGGCCCTGAGCTGACAGGAATCCTTCCTGTTTGCCCACAGGCAGTGGATTCTACCCACCAATAACTAGCCTGCTGGGAGAAAAAAGTGTGATTTACTTCCAGGAGCACGCTGTGATAGTGACATATTTACTGAAATTCACATATTTTGCTGCCTGTGTCGCTTATGTCCTTACAAAAAGTTTAATGCCAATCTTTCCACGAAAAGAACTCTTCCAGTATGATGCAAAACACTATAGAAGTACAATTTACGTATATAACTTCTTAGCCAGGAGCTCAATCGTTGCCCAAGAAGCTGTGTTGGAAATCTGATGGATACCATGGCATACCTCACGCAGCCCAGCTCACATGCAACATGAGAGGCTGTAAAAAATGCAAACCCAGTTGTAAGTCTTTGTGTTAATTCAAGCTTTACTGATTCAACAGCTGCTTGATCTCAGTGTACAACGATTTCTGTTTCAGTATCCTTACAAACAGCTTGCATATTGTGTTTTATACCCCTTAGGAGATGAAAAAAAAAAGCCATCAGACATATCTGAAAACCTAGAACTTATAACTGAAATCCTACAAGCTTCACAGAGGTCTGCCTTTTCCAAACTTGAGCCTAGAAGCTGATTTATGTAGGTGTTGGGTTAATAACATGTTCTCCATGTTTTTTTCCTAAAAAGGAATGATAGGATGCTACTAGAGGAAAGGTAGGATTATAAATAAGTAAGGTAAGATGAATTCTTACACTGAAAAAATCAAGAAAACTTACATTTTAAAATTCTAATTTCACAACAGCTTAGCTGTTTCTTTGCCATCCTTTTTAAAGTCAAAGTTGATATGTATGGCCATCAGGAAAGGTTTGTCTCTTGTAAAGAAGGAGGCATGCAAGGAGCTAGTGAGCAAGAAACCAGTATCTGTGCTGCAGCCAACAAGGAAAAGAGGAATCTGATCTAACCCATCTCTGCAGCTCCTGTACAGCTGCACTGTGCCAGTGGTGACAGTGAAACCTGCAAGGTATACCTGTCACTGTACCTGTGTATTTGCTGTGTGTCTGATTCCTCTACATTTGTTCTAGTGTTTTGTATGTACATTTCAGAAATCAAAGGCACTGTGTACCTGGTGAGGTATTAGGTGTGCAGGCTCTCTATATTATCATCTGACTTCACCTCTCCCAACAAAATATGCATTTTTTGTTACTTCTTGTGACACAGTAATGATTTCTGTGTCTCAGACACCCCTTAGTCTGTCAATAAACCCAAGGTCAGCAACAGTGGGATGTTAGCTCACAGTTGTGTGGGACAAATGCTTGGTACACCAGTGTTTTGAATTTATAAAAGTCATACTTAAACCCAGCTAGTTGAACAAATTCAATCCAGAAACTTACTCCAAATATATGTTAATGATAACTGACTTCTCTTCATAGTGTAATGTCTGTTGCAGATTTCAGTTTATACCATTGTTGATATCAAAACCACCTAAAAGCATTAAACTAAAAGTCTGAAACTAATTAAGATATAGGTCAAGAGTTGATATTTCATGTCTTCATTACTGTTGCTGTTTGAATGTACATCATAACTGAAGCTTTTTCTATAAAGCCCTTTACTACTTTATGCATCTGTTAAAAGATTTAGAATGGAAAAATCCAAGGTGTGTCTTGTGTGGAAAAGCCCAATAATAAATTCCTGCTGCTTCAGCACATTGTTTGAACAAATATATTGAGTGGAAAGACTGGCTTAAGATTTAACATGGTACTTAAATTCTTACCACCATTATTTTCTGAACTTTCAAATAAAAGCTGTGCAATATGTATGGATGGATTTTGAAATATCTGTTGTTGGTTCAGGTGTTCAAATAAGCTTTTCCTTCAATCAAAGCTTGGCACTTTATCCAACCTTCCAAACATGAACTAAAAGAGATTTTTCTCTCATTTTAATAGAAGTGTGCGTATATACATATATAGTCACATCACAAAACACTTTACATAATGCAAATATAACTTATTTTACTTTGCTCTAGGGCAACTTCCATTCTGTAGCAAGAGTTATTCTATCATTAGAAAAGCGTGGTGAAAACTGCTACCTAGCCAAAATCCTGAAATGATGTGTGTATTCCCAGCACAAAATTGTGACTTTCAAAACTATTACTTTTCTTTAATTACTTCCTTTGCATATAAAAGCATTTCAAATAAAGATGTATAAGGTAAGTCCCAACAAGGTGACCACAGGGCCTAGAAAGGAGAAGACGGTGTTCAACTGCAAGAAAAGGGTGGTTTTGAAGAATTTCTTGTATGCTGTGAGCATGAGCACTGATTCAGTTCAAGGTCTGGTTCTTGACATGATACTGCCATTGCCACTTCTGGGGGAAGACTTTGCAGTTTGTTGCTTCCACAGGTAAGCAATTCCCATCAAAAACACCAGAGTCTGTTTTTTTGTAAATATGAAATTTATACAGTGAGGTCAGAATGGCTTGTCTCAATAGCCTCTAACTTGAAGCTTAGAAAGAAACTGTTTTTCTGTCCCCTATTATTTTTAAATATTTCAACTTATTACTTTTCTACAGAGGGATGAAAGCAAGACCATTTAAAGCCTTTTTGAGAGAAAGAGAAAGAAGAAAACACCCCATTCCATACCTGTTCCATGCTGCAGCTTACAAGACTTCTTGCTTGTAGGATGCTTCTTCTCCTTTAGACAAAGCCATGTCTGGAGAAGAGAAACTACATTTTCAAGAGAGGAAATGGAGATTTGATCCACCATTTCCCCCAGGAAAAACGCAATTTCTCACCCTTCGTGTCTGCTGGACAGAAAATTCCAAACTCCAGGGACAGTTCTTTGGGTATTTAGCTTGTCCCAGTACCCAGTGGAATCTGGAGACTCATGTGAGCATGTCCCACTTAGAAATAACTGGCCTCTGCTTCCAGCAGGTCTTCAGAGATGCTCTCTGTGTGGGAAAAATATGTAAAGTTGATAATATGAATTGAATATTTAGTATTCAACTGAAATCAGCCTGCTCGATATGTCGGGACCTTCTCACAAGCCCGACATACTGAAAATGGTCTTTTTCTTCCTGTAAATTGTTATTTGAATAAATTGGCCCATTTCATTATTTGAATAATTTGGCCCATTTCAGTTTTGTCCCTTAAAAAAAAAGAATAAAGATGATAATTCTTCCTAGCCACAGAGAGGTTATGATGGAGGTAGTTCTAATTTCCAAAGGACACAGGAGCAGGCAAATCCTAAATGTTGAAGTCAACCAGATAAGGCAAAAGGCAGCTTGGCTGAACAGGGTCCTTCTCTTGGANAGAAGGAGGACCCCGGAAACTACAGGCCTGTCAGTCTCACTGCCTTGTAAAATCAGAGAAAAGATTCTTCTGGGAGGTATTGAAAAACACCTGGAGGAAAAGGCAGTCATTGATCACAGCCAGTGAGACTTCATAAGGAGAAGGTTGTGCTTATCAAACCTGATTTCCTTCTATGATAGGGTAATGCACTGAATTGGTCTAGGAAATCCATTTAATGTCATCTTTTTGCACTTCAGCAAAGCTTTTGATGCTGTCTCTTAGAGCATCCTTGTGGACAAAATGCCCAGTTCACAGCTGGAAAAACACATCCTGTGATGGCTGAGCACCTGACTCATAGGTGTGGCACAAAGAGTTACAGTGACTGGGGTGACATTCAGGCTGCTGACCCGTCACTAGTGGGGTTCCACAGTGTACTTGTAGGTTATTTCTAACTCAGCATATTCTATGATTATATAAATTAAATTATCCCAGTTCTCAGAAAGAGTTTGTTAGGTTTGGCCTGGGAAAACAGTTCCTCTCTTCAGATATAAAGGTAATTTTGCAAAATTCAACTTAGGTAAAGTACACTGGGGCAAATTTTCTGTATAATAAGATGAAGATGTTGGCAAAATGTGTATTGTAATGTGAATGTCAATCACTGCTCTGAAATAAGTCAAGCCATTATGGCAGAGCACACAAAGGTTGTGTGCTCCTACTGCCTCTTGTTACCCTCACAAGGAGCTGTGAAGATGAGATGAGATTTTCTTTAAAGGTTTCTGGGTTTTCACTGCCAAGAAGTGAGAGACAAATGTTCAAAGAATTCCTCTGCAGAGAGGCTCTTCATGGGCTGGGCCAGGCAGAAGGGCTGTTTGGAGGTTGGCTACAGCCCTGCCATGTCCTGTGGGATCTCAGTGCGAGCAGTGGGAGTAATGTCTCCTCTGCTTCCTCCTAAATCCAGGCAAGAAGGACATTTTGAGCTAAAGGATTGAACTATAACTACTTCATCTGACAGGAACTGAACCTGAGCACCATGAAGACCTCGTTTCAGCACTCTGGGGACCTGTGAAGACAAGGAGGGGCAGAGAAGGCAAAATGAAGCAGAGAGCACTGTTGGTAAATAAACAACTTTTATTAGCATCAAAATTTGTCTACATCAAATCCTAAATGGGTCTGTAACTCTCATCATCTAACCAGGGCCTTTTTCCAGGTCTCTCTGTTCTTCCACTGGCTCCTTTGGCCTTGTTGTTCCACAGATCTTGCTGTTCCGTAGTCTGGAATCCTTGGACCACGAGCACAACCTTGTGCAGTATCTCGCTTCTGATCTCCTGGGCTGTGTCCAGGAGATCTGTGGCATCGGTTGTTGGTTCCTGCTTCTGCCTCTCTCCTGTGCCGCAGTTTGAGGGCACAGCTCAGCCATCCCTCGTGAGGTGGGGAGTTGATGACTGTAGAGGCAAGAAGGCTGTAGGCACATCCTGCAGGTCTTGCAATCGCTTTATCTGGGTTTTGTTTCTGGTCCTGCTGCTCCTTCACCTCTTGGAAAGGTCTCTGGACCAAATGATGGGCCTTCTTTACAATCTCAGCTCCGATGTACTTTGCCATGTCCAGCACAGGTGGATTATTGACTGTGGGGCTGTGTGGGACATGTGCTGGGCTCTCTGCCTCCTCTGCTCTGGCTGTTGCTGTCCTCACCTTGTTCCTGCTTCCTTCCTGCTCCCACTTTTCTTCTGGCTGCTGGACAGGTTCCTGGATCATAAGCCAGGCCCTCTTAACAATGTCAGTTCTGATGTAGTCAGCCATGTCCAGCAGAGGTGGGGTATCGACTGTGGGGCTGTGTGGGGCATGTGCTAGGCTCTCTGGCCCTTCTGTTCTGGTTGTTGCTGTTGTTGCCTCATCCATGTTTCTTTTCTGCTCCCACTCTTCTTCCAGCTCCCGGACAGGTTCCTGGATCATAAGCCAGGCCCTCTTAACAATCTCAGTTCTGGTGTAATCAGCTGAGTCCAGCAGTAGTGGAGCATCAGTTGTGGGGCTCTGCAGGCTAACTTCCAGATTCTCTGCCCCTTCTGCTGTGGCTTTGTGTCCTGTCACCTTGTCCTTGCTTTGTTCTTGGCTCCACATTTCCCTTGGTGGCTCGTCAAATTCTTGGACTAAAAGGACAGACTTGTCCAGGCCCCCAGCCTCCATGGACTGGACAGTGTCCAGCTGAGCTGGGCCATCAGCTGTGGGGCCATGTGGAAAAGGTGCCTCGTTCTCTGCCCCTGCTGCTCTTGCAGCCTCCACAGGGGCAGAAGAAGCTGGTGGCTCTGCCTTCTTATGTTTGAGAGGTGTAGGGTCCTCCACTTCCTCAGGAGCTACAAGTGGGGCAGAATCAGCCAGCTGGGCATCTGCTGGATGCACTGGGGCAGGAGATGCTCTCAGCAGTTTGTCAGCTTCCTCTTCTGCAGCCTCTCTGTCCACACTGCTGGGGCAGCTGGGACCCTCCCTGGGGTCAGTGTTGTCCTCCAGGCCCAAGGAACTGACCCAGTGTTGGACAGGAGATGACCCAACAGCATCTGTTCCTTGGGACAGCTCTGTGTCTATTGCATCTTGCCATTCTTCCTCCTCTGACATCTCAGTGTCAATGGCATTTTCCCATTCCTCTTCCTCTGAGAGCTCTGTATCCATGGCATCTGCCCATTCCTCTTCCTCAGACAGCTCTGCATCAGTGGCATTTTCACGCTCCTGTTCCCTGATCAAGGCCACTGGCCTGATGATTGGAGCTTGGGCTCCCAGCTGCTCCTGCATAACCTGTTTATTCAAGAGACCCTTCATGAACTCCCCTGTCACCTGTGGTGAGGGGCAGCCAGCCACCCAGGAGAGGCTTGTGCCCCTGTCCTGTCCCGTCTCAGGCCATCTCATTCTGTCCTTGGCACTCACCTGCCCAGGTGTGTCATCGAGTCCCCCCGAGCACCTCAGAGAGAAACCCTGTCCTTGGCTTTCTGGCTGTTGTACCTCCCTGTCCTCCAGGCCATCCTGCTGCTGTGGCTGGGTGGCTTTCCAGAGCGGGGCCTGTCTGCATGCGCTTCTGGCTGGGCAGCTCCCATCCAGGTCCTCGGGAGGGCTCCTCTTAAAGGACACGATGACCTCCCTCACAAAAGGCACTTGCTTCTTGTGCCCCCACAGCCATGTAGTGCTTTGGTAGCACTCAATGTACACTGACAGCCCTGGTGGCTCCTGCTGTGCTGCTTGTTGCTGGTGGTCTGTCCCTGCACCTGCATCCTTGCTCAGGGAAGCTGATACAGCGAAGCCACATGCCTGTGCCGGCCATGCTCCCAGCTGCTCCTCCTTCTCCATGGTTGTCTTTGGCATCCTCTGCTGCAGACATGTCAGTGTTGCCCTGAGCAGCTGCTACTTCCTGAGGGAAGTGCTCTTCTAGGGCACTGCATCACAAACAGCCACTGTCACACCAGACCACTGTCACAAAGGGCCATGCCCCAGTACCACCCTCGAGGGCAGGGCAGATCCCTGTGATGCTGGCTGGGTCCTGTGAACTGCCACTGCTTGGGCCATAGCACAAGGGGCAGCAAAAGGAGGAAGCCAGGTGGTTGCTTTTCCTGCCTGAGAGCCCAAGCTGGCTTGTATCCCCCAGAGAGCTGGGGAAGGTCAAGCTCCAGACATTTGCCATTGGGCACTGTCGGCAGGTCTGGGCAGGGCAGGACATCTGAGATGGAAAAGTTAGTTCAGAGATCATAGCTTTTAGTATTTAAAATCTTGTTTGATGATTAGAGAAAGAGATGAAGTTGGGAACTGAGCCTTTGAGGAGTCCCAGCATGCCCTGGTTGGAGTGGATATTGCATTGGGCTGAACCAGGCACTCTGCAATGCTGACCAGAGAAGTGCAGTATCCTAAAAAGCAGGTTTTCTGTAGGCCTCCCTGGTTCCAGCTGGCTACAAGTTTCCCATTCCTTTTGAAATGGTTCAATTTACCAATATTTACATGAGTTCAAGGAGATTTTGCCTCCTGATGTCATAAACATTGCCAGTCTTACATCTCTCATAGCCACAAAGTTCTGTGGCCGTCACTGAACAGGAAAAATAGATGGAAGTTTCTCGTTGTTAGCAAATCTCTGACCAGAGGCAGTGCAGGTGATTACACGAGATCACACAAAGCAACAACCTCAATGACAACCAGAGTACCAAGTGTAGTGACTGCCTCATACAGGATGACTTGATTGGATGCTCCTAAAATGCCACAGGCAGTTGGTGAGATTTACAAGCCAACAGTGTCTGCCATGGAAAAAATACAGAGATGTGCACAACTGTATGGCTTCCTGAGCATGCATTTTGCCCAGCTCCTACTTTTTCCTTGTCTTGGCTTGAGGACTACAAACTCCCAGATGCTGCCTTTTCATCCTGAGGAATGCTGGTTACATACCACAGTCATCTGATGTAGCCTTTTTGAATTGTGCCTTGCATGCCAAAATGTTAGACGGCTTAATTTCACCTCAGGTTCATAGAACCAAGGCCATCCTTGCCAGTTCTGTTATCACTTGCAGTTTTCACAGTAGCTTGCCATTTGGATAGTCCAGGAGACAGAAGTGGCAGGAGTGGTACTATTCCTCTTACATTCCCTTCAGTCATTGCATATTGGCAGTAAGCCTTACAACCTTAAATCAGGAAGGTTCAGAAAACACTCAGCTGCATCATAAAAATCCAAGGATCTATGAAGTATGTTTTTAAAGCCTTTCTTTACTTTGTGGCACTCCCAAATCTCTATCTACAAAACTGTGGCCCAATTTTCATTGCACACTCCTGTGTGTGTTAATGTAATCACACAAGTGTCGAAGAAGTCAGAAGTTGACCCTTCAAGTCTTCTGTTCCTAATCTCAGCCTGAAGCAGAAATGGTAATGCAATTTTAAACACTGAACTCTCATTTTTAAAGGCTTCTACTTTTTATAGTAGGAAGATGGTGAGAAGATGGAAAGACTGCAGTAAACACACCTGCCTCGTCTATGTCCCTCACCAAGAGGCAGGTGTGTTTACTGCAGTCTTTCCATCTTACCCATGGATGACAGACCGAGAGGGTCTCAGCACCCTGAGCTGTAGGACCGTAACTGCAAGAATTATCAACTCTCCTTTGACTCTGAACACGTGTGGGATATGCTACTCCATCTGGATCCCTACAAATCTATTGAGGGATTCATCAGAGAATGCCCAGAGAGCTGGCTGGTGTCACTGCACAGCCTCTCTGGATGATTTTTGAGTGGTCTCAGGAATCTGGAGAGGTCCGGAATTTCAAGAAGGATGTAAAGGAGGACCCTGGATACTACAGGCCTGTGAAACTCACTTCCAGTGCTTGCTAAAATCAGAGAAAAGATTCTTCTGAGAGGTATTGAAAGACACCTGAAGGACAATGCAGTCATTGATCGTAGCCAGCATGGATGGCTTCATGGGGGGAAAGTCCTGCTTGTCAAACCTAACTTCCTTTCATGACAAGGTAGCCCACATACTGATCATGGGAAGCCACTGCATGTTATTTTTCTCTTTTTGCATTTCAGCAAAGCCTTTGATACTGTCTCTCACAGGATCTTACTGGATAAAACGCCCAGTTCACAGCTGGATAAACACATCCTGTGATGGCTGAGCACCTGGCTCATAGGTGGGGCACAAAGGGTTACAGTGAATGGTGACTTGTCACCAGTGGGGTTCCACAGG
>VYZP01060255.1:9535-19535 GCA_013400635.1 Hypocryptadius cinnamomeus
GCAGTGCAGTGGGGGCTGCAGGCAGTGCTGTGGGGGCTGCAGGCAGTGCTCTGAGGGCTGCAGGCAGGCAGTGCTCTGAGGGCTGCAGGCAGTGATGTGGGGGCTGCAGGCAGTGCTCTGAGGGCTGCAGGCAGGCAGGCAGTGCTGTGGGGGCTGCAGGCAGGCAGTGCAGTGGGGGCTGCAGCTTCCCAGTGCTGCAACAAGGTCATCCACTGGGCTGGCCGGGTGTTGGAATATGCAGGAGGGCGAGGAACGGAATTCGGCCTGGTGCCGAGGAACCTTGAGGCCAGTGGAATGGGAAAAAGAAATGTTTGGTTTGTCTCCTTGGTGCACCGTACTTTCAGGGCCTGATAATGGGGGGAAAGGACAGAACACAGCACCAGAGAATGGCTCGTTGCCTTGCGAAATGGCGTTAATCATGCGGACCCCGTTACCAGGGGTCGGGAGCGGGTGGTGCCGGTCACTCTCCAGCCCAGCACCATCATGGTACGGGCCGGAACCGCTCCTACATCGGCACAAAGGCAGCGCTCCCACCTTTCTCCCGATGCCGAACGAACCCGAACGGCACTGGGCGGCTCCGCCTGGACGGCACGGCCCCGCTGCCCGGCTCTCTCCACTGCTCCGGAGCAGCGGGGGAAGGCGCGGGGTCCCGCCCGCTCCGGTGGTGCCGCCCGGGCTGGAGGCTCGGCGCATGCGCGGCGCGGGGCTGCGCAGTCACGGCGCTCGCCGCCATGGCCGACCCGCGCCTCAGGCAGATCAAGATTAAGACTGGCGTCGTGAGGCGGTGAGTGGCGGCTGCGGCACGGCCCTGCACGGCCGGGCCGAGGGACTGCAGCGGGGCTTCGTGCGGGCCCGGCCGTGCCGCGCGCGGGCCCGCTGTGCTGTGCGGGCTGGCGGGCTGTACCGGAGAGCGGCCCTGCCACGGGCTTCCACCCTTCGCGTACCGCCGTCGGGAACAGGCCGCGCTTTTCTGGGGCACGGTTAAATGCGGGTTTCGTTCCCTTTCCTTAGTGCCTTTGGGAGTCGAGGGTAGTCACCTAGCCCCCTCGGTGTGCAAGGCAATCTCGCCTCATACCTTGCCGAGGTATGAAGCCTCAAATGTTTGTTGTTTTGTTGGTTTTTTTTTACCAAAGCTGCTGTTGAATATTTCTGGTTCAGAAATTGCAGGACCAGTGGCATCACAGAAGCAATTAGGTTGGAAAAGGCCGCTGAGATCACCGAGTCCAGCCTATGGCCAAACATCACTCCTTGTTAACTAGAGCATAGCACTCCATTCTTTCCTAAAACACCTCGAGGGATGGAGACTCCACCACCTCCCTGGGCACTCCTGGTAGATTCGTCACCAGAGCCTTGATCTTGCCTGGTTTCAACATAGTCGTAGTTTTTAAGAAAAGTGTGTCTGTGAGCATCACTCTTACTATAGCTTTAAATACTGGTCACGCTGGCGTTTATTAAGGCTACAGAGACTGTGCTGTTTCAGGCAGAGACAAGAATTAGTGTGTGTGCAGGATGAGGGTGTTAAATAGTGCAATATCATATAATCAACTTTATGTTATGACTTTGCAAATTCCTGTCAGTAAGCTATGCACACTTTCTTATAGTTGATTCACTTTGAAAGGTTGGACTTGAAGACTAGAAAAGTTAGTTAAAGGCACTTCAGAATTTCTCTGAACATAGGAACAAACCACACAACTATGCATTTCAGAGCTAGTGCAAAGGATGAAAACGTTTGGGTAAAAAATACAAATGCAGTCAACAAGATTCAGATTTGCTTTTGGAGAATGTCCATGTGACTAGCAAGTAAACGTGAGTGTGTTGTGCAGTAGCAACAGGCATATCTACAGTTACTCTGCAGCAGCTGGCATTCTCTAAGTGAAAATAACTTTTAAAAAAAGGGAGAAGAGGAGTGTTATCTTAACTCCCTGTGGGGACATGATACAGCAGCAGCTCCCAGTTCTGTGACAGCTGCACACAGATACAAGAAGAGGTATGGCTCTGTCCCACTCCGCCCTTCCTTCTCTAAGCAGAAGCCTAGTTATGCATTCTGCTACAGTGGGCATACCTGCGACTTGTGTCAACTTGGGAACATTAACACTGTCCTCTTATTTTGAACTAGAACAACTCCATAGGCATTTTTTTCCTGGTGCATGAGAAGACTTGCATAGATGCTTATTAAGCATTTTATAAAATGACTGATTTAGCACTTCAGTTAATTTTCATTAGATTTTTTTTCTGTTTTCTGTTTAGAAAAGCACATTGGATATAGCATGTAATACTGATTTCTAATAATGCTCAGTGCTCGGGCTTTAAGAATATATCAAAAAAGATAGGGGTCACGAACTGTTAGGATATAGAGAGATTTTTAGACATTTCATTTGACTTGTGCTAATCATCTGTTGTAGCTTTTTTTTTTTTTTCATTAGTTGCCTAACTCGTCACTTTTTTCCACACTGAGATGAATCTTCTGTTCTGTTTTGGTTTTTTTTTTTTGGCTGTAAGTAATAAATTCTTTGTGTACTCCTCTCAAGAGACTGTATTTTAGGTTGTAGGTAATTTACCTGCTTGCACATTTCTTACATTGCTGTGTATCAGTGAAAGAAATTTAAACTAGAAATAGGGAGATCTTGTGCTTTTTTTTTGCAAATCTGATAGCCAAGCTATTGGTGATTTTATCCTTTCAATAGTTTGTAATTCAAAAGAAATAGATTTGATGAGCATGAGTAGTAATGTTTTCTGTATTTGTGGCTTATGTCCTAGCAAGCAATACTTCTTGTTTAATCACTTCAAAATAGTTTTGTTCTCAGTAAATCCAAGCAACTACCTGCTGGATAGTGAGAGAATTGATTAGGGAAAAAAAAAACCTTCTAAAATACCTTATTTGCATTTCAGGTTGGAAATAATTTTAAAAACCACCACAAACAAAGTAAGTTGGGTTGCCTGAAAATAGCACTGACATTTGCCCATAGTTTCCATCTGATTAAGTGGAAGTGACACGAGTAGATTAGAATGAGACTAAGACAATTCACATTGCAATTGTGTTAGTTTAACTTTAACAATCTTTTAACATGCTTGTTTAAATGTGGCTGACATACCATAATTACAAATCTACAAGCCTTGATTATAGAATTTTACATCATGAACCTATGGGGAAAATGTATTGATTTTTTGTGAAGCAATTCCTTTTTTTTTTTTTAATTTACCATTCTAAAACTGGTATCTTCACAAGATTGTTCTTTGCCTGCTGCACTGGTGTTGATACTATTTTTTCCCTTTGTGAAATAGCATCATACTGCAAAGCAGTTTACAATGATTCTCCCCCTTGCTCCAAACTCAGGAAGTTGTACAATTACACAAAACTGTTGGTCTGATTTTAAATACAAATGTGAACAATTCTCTTAAATTGAATTACTTTACTCATGAGTTCAGGATATATTTTGTGAAAGAGAAGTATGAAGAATGCAAGGACTCCTTTTCACTCCTTGTTCACTGTATTGCTAATTCAAGCACAAAACTAGTTTGTGCTCTTGGTTGTTCAAGAAATTTGCTTTTCCTAGTGTAAGTCAGAAAATCTTCTCCATCTTCTGTCCACCGTATATGAAGTATGGTTGCTTTCTTGCATGTTGCCCATTAGCCATAGATCCTCACTGTGACTCATAGAACCAGTGTATTGATGAGAAACTCAGGTCTCTCTTCTTTGTTCCTGTTATAATTAGAAGATTGTGTGCAACAACTCTTTGTTAGCTCAATTAACAGGAAAGGCTGGGATATCTCATTATTTGGGTACTGAGGAATGATCTGCAGAGCTGCTCAGCTATACTGAGTCAGCATGATAAAGCAATTTAATGTGTGTACACTACACGTCTGAGAGTTCAGGGATTCAAGAGTGTGAATATGCAGAATGTTCTGTTGGATACAAGCTGACTCCCAAATCCCTTTTCAGAGTGCAGATTGTGCATCTGTTGCCTAGGGTTGTCAGCATCTCCGTCCTGGAGTCGTAAATTTGGGTTCAGTGTTAGCCAAGTGTGGTAATTGTGGTCCAGAGCTACTTAGTCTTAACTATCAGATCGGGTACATAAAGTCTTGAGTTGGCCCTGTGTTTGAAGACTGCTTAAAATCTTTGAGACTTACTAACGTAGTGTCTTTCCCACATAAAACTCCCTACTTGATGTGGTTTGAGAAAAGAGTGCATCTGCACTTAGATGTTGTCTGAGGTAACATCTGTGACATACATAGTTACCAACATGGATAATTAGTTGGAAGGTCTAGAAACAAACCTTGTGTTTTTTTAAGGGTTTCCTATTTCTCTAATTCTTTTCAATACAAGTTTTAACTTCACAACAACAAACAGTACCCACATGTATCATAAAAAGCTGTGACAAGGGCACAGTTGTTGCTGTGGAAATTGGAAATTGTATTGTGTGTTGGTTTGGTTTGTTTTTTTCTTTTTAATGTGTTTGATTCTACTTGTTACTATGCCTTTAGAGACAACCTAAGCAATTCCTTTTTAGAAATATTTCACAAATTTAAATTAGTAGTAATCAGATCTGTAAAAGATTGTCTCTTGCATTCCTTCTTCCATCCCATTAACTCTTTTAAAAAAGTCTGGCATCTCAGGTTTTTTGTGTTTACCATTATCTTCTCCCCCATAAACAAAACTGTCTTTTGCATGTTGATGCTGATCATAATAATCTATTAATGTTATCATTTTAGCTGGCAAATTAAAACATGCCCAAGCAGGTTTATGACCATAAGTGTTGTTAGTGATGCAATATTAAGGAGGAAAGCCTTTTTTTCCTTTTTTAAAATTTTCATTTGGGTGAGAATATGTGCAAAACTGTGGCTTTTAACCTTCAGTTATTTAAGCAGTCTTTCAGAAGTTTGGAGGTACAGTAGTTCCAGTTGCTTGGCAGTACCAGTTTGGTGGCTTTATGCATATGTGTAGTGCTTTCGTTTTTCTTCATGGTGTGGAGCCACATACTTACCTATGTGGATTAAAAAGTTACAAATAATTATTTTCTGTTTAATTAGAATGCGTATCCATGGAAAATCTAGAAAAATGTTATTAAATTTATGGTAGTGGTTTTTATGCAGGAGATGAATTACAGCTATGCTAACAACCATAATCCATCCTGGCTTGACTTTAACTATTTTTATTGAATTATATGTATCATATAGGTGGAAATCTCATTCAAGACCACAGCATTCATTGTTTTTTCTTTTAACTCTAGTAAGTCTTTCTGATGCATTGTGAATGCACATAATATGACTGCAATTCTATTTAATTTTTCTCATTTTTGTAGCACTTACAGTTACTCCCAGCTGGGAGGGGCCTAGAGGGGAGGAAGTAGGTTCTGTGGGCTTTTTCTCCAAAACAAAAAGTCTTGTCTGAAGATGATACCTGGGTTATAAAGGGAAAGTGAAGTCAAGATCTTTGCCAACCCGAATTGTTTCCGCATCAGAGGCTTCACTTGCTCTAATCTCAAACTGAAGTTCTTGGCTTCCTTAGCATTTACAACTTTCTGTAGAGGCAAGGACAAGTGAAGCTCTGAAGATTCAGAGAGACCTGTAGTAACATAGATGATACAAAATTTTCAAACTTTACAAGTAATTTTTAGCTTGAAATAATTTTCTGACTTAAAAAATCATGTATCTGATTTTCATCTTTTTTACAGTAGTAATCCTTGAGAAAACCCAAGCTTGCAAATCTACCCTGAAATATCATGATAAATCTTAACAGTTCTATAAGCTGTTCGATGCAGAAGAGGCTAAAAATTATGCATATACTCATGTATTGTTACATCTTGAGTCTTAAAAGAGAAATTTTATCTTTGGTGATGGTTTTGTCACTAGAAGAAGAAAATAAGCTCATAAACTTGGTATCCTGTCTAAATCAGAAAATAGGCACTCATGGCTAAGAAAATATGGCAGTTTACATAACTGCCAAATACTGTATTTCTTCATCCTTCCTTGGTTTTTTCTCTTGGGTCCTTTAGTCTGTAAAGTTTGTATTCTTATGTAGCCTTAGCGAACCCAAGAGTGTGTGTAAGTAAAATTTGCAGATTAGGGACCTGGTATTTTAAGCTTTGCAGGTAGTGATTAACATATTGCCAGTGTTACTGCAGTTGCTGAATTACTTGCCCTGTAATTGTGCATAGTGTTAATACATTATACTAAAAGAAAAATTACTATTATACTATTAATACTCATATTTATATAAGAAGTTTATTATACTATAAGGAAAAAAGCTCTGCCTTTTACAGCTACACTATTATGGACTTCTAAGTTTGAACTAAGTTCACATAGATATCTCATTATCTAGTCAATACTGTCACTCTGTGCTCTTATGCTGAATCCATGGCATATTAGCATGTACAATGGTTAATGGTAACATTAGTTCTGAAGAAATGCTTGTCCTAGTGAAGAGGACATAGTGAATTTGCTCAATAGCAAAACTGAGCAATTCCCCCTCATCTTCTTCAGAGGTCTGCTTGCTCAATCCAGCTAGGAAAATGTTTCTTGTGTTGATTTTTCTAATACTGGAAAGAAGTCTGTATTTGGTGGCTTAAGCACACAAGTGCCTTTCTAGCTTGTGAAGAATCTGAATTGTCAGCAACTAGTGGATGTTGGGGGAACATTAGGAGTAGTAACACATGCTTGATCTGTCCCTGTACTATTTTACCACTTTTATTCTAGGCATCCATTAGTAGTTCCTGTCTGTGACTGTGGAAGAAGGTAGAATTTTTGTCTATTTACAGAGGATCTTAATTTCATTATGTATGCAGAAAACCTCCTTTGTACATAATTTTTTCATCTGTCAAATTTCAGATAAACTGCCCTTCTTACGATCAGAGAGATAGATTTGCTTGCTACTGCTAGTGATGTAACTACAGGAGATGACAACATTGATGTACATGGGCTGGCGTAAGAATGTAGGTGCCTTTGTGAAGTGAGAAACCAGGTCAATTTGGGGCTCTTTCTGCAGCAGCTGGAAGCTAGAACAGCACTTGCAACTCTGCACCCTAAGCAGACTGGAGGTGAAGTCCCTTGAGAAATCAAAGTGATCCTAAATATGGAGATCTCATTTCCCCCTCCCCTTCTCTGGTTTCTGATGCTAGTCAAACCTTTTGCTGAGCTCACTCAATTTGCTTAACACAGGAGAAAAACTCTTATGTTGTTATTTATTTGGGCTTTGGTTTGTTCGGGGTTTGTTTGTTTTGGTTTTGTTGTTTTTTCTTTTTTTGGAAGGGCGACTGTTATTGTTTTCTTTGTTGGAGTTTTTTTGTTTTGTTCATTGTATTAATTTCTTGCAGTTTTGGTATGGAGAGATCATTTGAACATTATTGCTGGCAGAGGTGTGTGCTAGAGCCAGGGAGAAGACCTCTGTTCACCAGTGGTCAGCTTTTTTGATATCTCAAACCATCTTGTGTTACTTTGCTCTTCAGGTTGGGGAGCTGAAAGAATGAGTAAAGGAAAAAGTATAAGGAAGTAAATCGTAGTGATATGGAAAGGACTTTTTTTTTCCTTCTACCTTAAGATTCTGTCAAGCCTTTTGGGCTTTTCTGGGTTTAGTCTCCAGCTTTAAAAGTATAAAACTGTTTCTTACAGAGAAAACAGAAATTGTGAAGTTATTAATTGAAGTGTTAAGTGATATGAAAGTCAAATGTGTAAAGAATTTTAAAAGAGCAGCAGCCATAGCTAGGAGCTGACCTCTAGTCTGTGAAAACATTTATGGTTTAGTTTTGTTCTTCAGTGATAAAAAGTCCTTAACTTGATTTCTAGAAGCAGTTATGCCACCAGAAATGTCACTTTATTTGTTTCTTTATATTGTTTTCCTAGTAGGTAACTATTGACTGGCAATAGAGACAAGGTGTAAAATAACTGGATCTTATGTTTCTACTTTTTCATTGTGAAAGACTGGGAGATTCTAGTAAAATACTTTCATTCTGTTTAGTTTATTTTCATCTCTTGTTTCTAGGGGTATAGACCTCTTCTCCAGGGCCCATGAAAAATTACTTAAGGAAAGCAGGCTTGTTGTCAGTAGATTTAAGTCAGGTATGTGGGAGCCTTCACTTCAGTTGAACATTTATGTATAGGTGAAAAGAGCTAATATAAATGGAGACATAGATGTATTTTTAAGAGGAGAAAACGAAAATTTAGTCACTAGTTGGTACCATAATTATTTGCCACGTGCTTCAAATCAGAAGTTTTCATATACTTTGTGACAGCTTGTGGAACTGCCAGTGCTTTCTAGAAAGCGGAAGGGTATGTGTAGACTGCAATAAAATATATTTAAAAATGAAACTTCTTTACAGATGTTTTGTTTTTTTAACATCTGACCCAATTGCAAAATATTTTATACCACTATTTCAATTGTGACTGTTCTAGTATTTATATAACTTACTCTTCACAGAAATGGTTAATTTTTTAAAAAACCATTACTATCTTAAAATTTGAGGCCTTATTTTGAAACTCCAGGATAAAAAAGGAAGAGTGAAGTGTAAATAACACTTTAATGTCCAGGGGAAATACTGAATCTGAGTAGGGAATAAAAAAAACAAATCTACATTGACTTGGAATGTTTAGATATTTTGTAGATGTGTTGGGTAAAACTGGACTTGGGCAGGTTTCTCTATCCTTTTCTCCAAGACTTTTCTGCATTTTCAGAACAGATCAACCTTACAGGTACACAGTATATTATAATGTTATAGTCAGTGATTTGCAAATATAATTCAGAAAATGATCACTCTTAGGAATTTGTGGATATTAGGTATACAGTACCAAATCAAGCCTTTGTTTTTTTGGGCTGTGATATCGTGATTTGAACATAAGAATATCTTTAAGCCTTCCAGATAGTATTTTTGTACAATAATTTTTGGCACAAGGAAGTGCACAGCACCATGATGTCACACTGGTGTTGTGTTGGTTTTGCACAGCCTGGTTTTTGTAGCAGGGGGCCACAGAGGCAGCTTCTGTGAGAAGCTGCCAGAAACTTCCACCATGTCTGGCAGAGCCAGTCCCTGATGGCTCTGAGGATGGACATGCTGCTGGCCAAGGCTGAGCCAATGAGAGATGTTGGTAATGTCTCTGTGATAACATAGACAGAAGAAAAACAAAACAAAGTGGGCACAGTTTTTCCTTGCCAGAGAAGAGGAGGTGAGAACTTGTGAGGGAAACAACATGGAGACTCCAAGGTCAGTGGAGAAGGAGGGAAGGAGGTGCTGCAGGCACTGGAGCTGAGATTCCTCTGCAGGCCATGGTGAGACCATGGTGAAGCANAAGGAGGGAGGGGTTGGGGAGAAAAGGTGTTCTTTAAGGGCTTGTTTTTACTTGTCATTATCCTCCTCTGATTTTGTTATCAATAAACTCACTTTGTACCTTTAAGCTGAGCCTGTTTTGCCCTTGGAGTGTTTTCTCCTGGTCCTTATCTCAACTCATGAACCCTTTGTTAAATTTTTCTCTCTCCTCTACCCAGCTGTGGCAGGGAAGGGTGGGCGAGCAGCTTTCATGGGTGCCTGGCGTTTGGCCACTGTTAAACCATGACAGGTGTTTATGTCAGTCCTGTAGATGTCTCTGAATTCTGTAAACTGTTAACTCTGTATGTCAGGAAGGAGGAAGAGCCATAGGAAACACACTGGCCTAACTCCCTGGAGTGAATGGGAGGTGTGCTTGCCTGGCAGACTTAATTTCTGAAGAATGACATCAGTGTAAACTATCAGCACATGGGAACCGTAGAACACTTGAACTGGCTCAGACCATCTCTGAAGATTTATGTTAGGACATCTAGTTCTTTTAGTTACTAAACAGTCACAAATATGGAGTTCAAATAAACACCTAAACCAGTCTTTTAAGAATTTGAGAAATCCAATGCCCGTTTCAACACAGTGTTCAAAGTAGAATGGACTCAAATTAGACACTTCTTATGCTGACGTACATACATTTTTAAAATTCAGTAGAAATTTTTTTTTTGGTGGGTTGCTTGGTGCTGGGTTTTTTGGGGGTT
>VYZP01060255.1:24790-44790 GCA_013400635.1 Hypocryptadius cinnamomeus
TTTTTTTTGCCATACAGCTGCAGTGGTGCTTTTGTGGCAGCTTCAGTTCACAGAGGGTTCTTGACACCCCAGTAGCATTCTCTCCATTCTCAGCTCTCCTAGAAGGGCACTTAACTGTGACAAATAATGAATTAATTTACACTGATGCACTGATGTGGTCATGAAGCTCTCTACCAGACCTTTATTTATTCTCTTTTCATTGTATAATATATTCTTTGCTTCTTGAATCTGATTATGTTCTTTTGGATGTTAAATTATCTTCAAACAATCTTATATAGGTTGATCTTACCCTTGTTTGGGGAAGGATTTTCTTCAGCATGATATCAGGTTTGCAGTAGTATCTAAATATTTGTTCTGCTCCTGAACTAGCTGAAGAGAAATTGTTCCAGTATTTTTCAGATCCTGAAAGATGCTTTGGTTCATATCTAGTATTGCGTAATCTAACATACACCTAATGAATACATATGGTAAAGTGGAAGATGCAACAGCAAAATTGCAGTAACAAATACTAAAGTTTGATAATGGGATTGCAATGTAATAATTACAGTAGGACATCATATTAGACTAGCTTAATGTTTCTCTGACCTTCAAACTTATTTATATTACTCTTGAATTTATGCTTGTTAGCAAAAAGCATCCTGCTCCCAAGTATGGGTCTATTATTAGGATTAAAACATGGATTCCTTTTCCTTTGAAAGACAGGAAATAAAGAAAATTGTTGAAATATAATTCTGGAACTCTTACTTTTGTCTGTGATCCCCAAACCAGCATCAAGATAAGTGGAGAAAATACTCTTTTTATATTACAGCTAAATTTATTATTTCCTAGATACAGGGGGGTTTTTTGCGGTGGTTAAATACCTTTTTTTATAAAACTGTGTATTATTTTCCAGACCTGTAACTTTTGAATGGGGGGCTGTTTTCACTGATGTAACTTTTTTCTGTAATAGAATGAAATTAACACAATCACTTGGTTGTTAATTGTAGGCTGGCAAAAGAAAAAATTATGTATGAAAAAGAAGCAAAACAGCAAGAAGAAAAGATTGAAAAAATGAAAGCTGAAGCATGTGATGATTATGGAATTAAGAAGCAGGTAAACTATCCTAAAACTTGTTTTTTAAAATCCTTATTTGTTTTCATTTAGTCATAGTTATCTTTAGATAGAGGAATTTCCTGTACTTTTTTCTAGACTCATGTTATATAAATATTAGACTAAAATCCTGACATAAAAAGCAGCCATAGAAATTTCCTTAAGGTGTTAAATTACAAGGATTATAGTTTATATATATGTATATAATTACTTTGTACTTTATGTCGTGATGACTGTTACTCACTAACTGTGTTTGAGGCCATCATGAACTCTTTCTTGGAAATACGAAGAACCTGTAGTGAATACATGGTCTGGGTGGATTTAGGTAAACCAAGTGCTTGCTGCAAACTGGAGATGTTACAGCAAAGTGAGATTGCTCGGTAGTTAATATGAAGGGGAAACATTTCAGCTCTTGAATACACCAGTATCCTTTTGGTAAAATCACAAACCTCAGAGAAAGAAAGCAGTGGGTATGCAGCTGCTGGAGTTTGTAGTGAAGTCGTAGATTAGGAGGGGGCATGCTGTACTTTGGTCTGCTCAAGAGTATGGTTTAGTGTCACTGTTAAGTATGATTACGTTTTTCTTGGAAGGTTTACCACAAGGATAGTGGTTGCAGACAGTTGGTACATACCCTTTTGGGAGAAAAGGTGTCACATCTCCTACTTAGAAGAGGACCTTGGGTTTAGGAGATTGGTGTTTATTCTCTACAGAAGAGAATGAAATGTCTGTAAAATGTCTGTGTTTCACTATGGTACTCATATTATTTCAACTAACTATGTTACCTTTTCATTATTTTTTTTGTCCAAGTATTTCCCAGATACTTTCCTTCAAATCTTCACAGAAATCAAAACTGTACTAAGGTTATTTTCACTTAAGAGTCATAAACATAACCTTCTGGAATCCTGTCTTTATTTTTAAACAATGGAAGAAAAGGTTAAACAAAATTCAAATACAAAATTAACAAAAGATAGGAGAAAGCCCTTTCAGAAAAAGTTAAACCAACTTTTTTTAGTAAATTCATGTTCATATATCTATGTCCTGCCTTGCTTTTGTTATGCCATGAGAATGAAATACAAATAAAGAATTTGTATATAAATAAAGATTTGTATTTATGGGGCGGACCTGTCTTCTACCTCACCAGATTGAGACTTGAAGATCTACAAAACAGTAGTCTTTCTGAAGACTTGGTGCTAACAAGAACTAATGAGTTAAATTCCTATTTTTCGTGTTGCCCATTCATCAGATTATTTAACTGTGTCATGGTGTTTCCACAGTGACCTGCAGGATAACATGAAAGTCAAAAACAGTGATGGCAGTGGACTTCTGCTGAAATTGTTACCTACTACTTGAAGGTCTTTTTAGAGACCAATGACAAAAGTCTTCACAGAAAACAGTCTTGATTCATTCAGAAATTGCCCAATCAACTTAGAAAGCAATCAGTTTCTCCAATTTTGTTTTCACTTCTTGTTTATTTAGTGCACTTTGCATTCTGGAAGTTAATATTTTAGGTTATTAAAAATTTGGAGACTTCAAAGAAGGTTATATGGTTCCAGATGAGTTTGCTCAGAACAATATTTTGGATACAGTAAAGACTTTGAAATGTTTTTCAGAAAAAATATCTCTAGTTACCCATTTTAAGAATTGCTTCTAGTTAATAATCTCTAATTTCCATTCTGGGGTGCATAACTCTTAAAATACAAATGTAATCTTTATTTTGGTAATGAAAAGTAACATTTAGGGGGTGGGAACAAATTCAGTCACTTGAGTCTAGGAGAATAGTTTAACTATTAGTTTAGCTGAGGTTTTGGCTAAATCATATATATGTGTGTGTGTGTATGTGTGTGTGTATTTATGTATTTATATACACGCACAAATCAATCCAGAGTTCAGGGAGGGATTATTAAAAAGCTTAAAAACAATACTTTCTCTTGATGTAGTACTGTTTTCATTTAGCTTTCTAGTTACAACTCAGAACATAGTTTTACATACAAAAGTGAATATGGAAAATTTCACTTTAAAGTGAAAAATATCATTCCTATGGCATATGTAGTCTTTACAGTATGTCTGGTCTGTAATGAGGGATCAGTCCCTTTGTAGAACAATAGGGTTTGATTCAGTATTTTTCTCCTAACTCCTTATGCATTGGGGCAACTCATGGTTCCAGTGGACTCAATTCTTCTCTAGCTGAGGCAGTGACCATCTGGGATGGTTGGCAGTTGTTACACGTTAGCCCTCACCTGAACTGTCCAGAAGGGCTTGCTTAATGAGGATCAGATGCAATACCAGAAAAACAAAAAGGACAGTTTTCTTGCAGTGCTGTTAGATGCTAAAGATTCCATTGTAGTGTACAAGAAGATTTTGTTATGGTAATAAATATTAAAATACTTCTGATTTATCCCACCAGGTGCAAATTCTGCTTATAGTTTCTCTGGGTAGCAAGAAGTAGTGTAGTTCTAACTCCCTGCAGATTTTGTCTTAGTGAAGTCTTAGTTTCTACTCAGTTACAACAATTCTCCATATATGAAAACTCTCCACAGTACTTCAAAATACTACCTTGATGGAGAATTTTCACATGGTATCATTTGAGTGCAGACTAATGATAGAAATCTGCAGCTTTCTGTATTTCTGTGGTTGTTGATGTTCATATATAAATAAACATCCTTTCACAGCTCATGCTTTTATTTTGAGACTTGAGAGCTGGGGGAAAGCAAGGTATCTACTCTGTGTTTCCTCTCTCTGGAATTGTAGATATACTCCGGTGGTTTTGCTAACTGGCAACATTTTTACTGATAAGTGAGTGGTAAATTTTCAGTTTTTTAAATGTAATTCTACACCAAGTTACTTCTTGAGTAATGTCATTTCTAGATGAATAAAAATCCAGTGGATTTAACACAGAATTTAATCTCTGTGAGTCAAAAGTACATAAGAGAATATAAAGTACATCTTGCTCATACACATGTTTTTTCCAGTATTTGTGAAAACTGCAATATTTCTCTTGCTTTGTTGAGTGAAAGAGTGCCTTCTGAAACAGCTAAAAAGACATGCATTTGGAAACTATTTATTATTTTGGAAAATAATGTGAAAGATGGTAATTTGCTGCTGACCTAGTTATTGGTGGACTTCTTGCTTAAAGGAAGGTTGTAATGTTCTAGAACTTTTTAAATGTCTGTTTAGCTTCAAATAAATACTCTGGTTAGTTTAGTTGGCTTTTTACATTCTTAGCTCTTTCCAGTCTCCCACCTGATTGGTTCAAAGTTTCTTTCTTCTCACAGATTGATTAAGATTAGATTAAATGTGCAGTTTTACATAAGTCTCATTATTTGCATAAGTACTTTTTCTGCTCCCTAAGAATAGGTTATCTTTGTTTAATAATATGAATTCTAGCTCTAGATGCTTAGTAAAGTGGCAGTGGAAATGTAAGTGAAGACCTAATGCTTCTCCTTATATATTTTGACACTATCCTTAACAAAAGCACAGTTTGTTTACTGAAAAGCCAGCAACTTGGAATTCTCTGGACCAAGTACAATACAGTATCCCTAACACAGATGTGGTATTAAAGATGCATTCAAACTTTATGAAAGAAACCAAATTATGAAAAAGCATTCCTGTGATCCTGCTTTCCCCCTTCTGTTTTCCAAAGAGTGTTTTCCTTCTTATCTAGGCAAATATAAGTATCTTTTGGATTCTAGACTTTATGTCTTTAATGTCCTAAAGTGATATGCTGTAGAAGAAACAGGATTAGATCTTACCTGAGAAGAGCTGCAAAGAAAACTCATTTGAAATACCAAGGTGTTACATCTAGAGGGTTTTCTCCTCCTCCATCAGTTTTCATGCTAGAAGTGGTAGGTAGTTTGTTGTTGACACATGGCCATTTCTTGAAGCACTTAAGCACTGTAGAAACAAAACAGTGTTCCCCAGTTTTTTATTGCAAGGTCCTTCAGGAGTCTTTTGATCAATGCATTTGACAACTTGCCTACAGCAATTGTGCTGCTGTATCTTGTATTTGTGGATAGTTCAAGCTTCTTTTGGGCCTGAAAGCAAGTAGAACTCATAAAACTGTGTTTCCTGCAATTCTTGTGTGCATTTATGGGGTTTTTTTTGTGTCCAAATTCACCTTAATTCTGTATCTGCTTTGAGTTTCTGCCTTCCCTATGCCTAGCTTCTTTCTACATTATCTATGCTGTACTACTCCATAGATCCCTGCACTACAGTCCTGGCCAAGTACATGGATATTACCAAGACCCAGTACCTTGATACTACTCCTGCTTACTACTGAGATGAGGAGTACTGCAATGGTGTGGATTTAAGTTAAAAATATGGATTAGCCTACTGGTAGCCTTAGCATGATTATTTATTGTGTGCTACTAATCTTAGTGGGATTACTAAATTTTGGAATCTTTGGTGTTTGTAATACTTAGAGATTAATTTTTTTTCTTTTAGTCCCTGTCCTTCCACCAGATATGGCTGTAATTAGTCAATGGATTCCAAGTGCTTTACAGACTTTTTGAGGAAAAGTAGTTCAAACCAGTAGCACTTGTTTTAGCAAACAATTATCTGCATGTCTCTTCCTTACCTCTGCCATCTTTGAGTAGATCCATACTCTTAGGATTATCTGTGCAACAAAAAACAGGCAAGTGATTATGTGACAATATTTAAAAGCTAGACTATATATTCATTTTCGTGTATATAATTGGTACATATATGACTCATTTACATTTGTCGTGGTTTTTAGCCCACCTCTTCTGTTCAGAACACCACTCTTGTCACGTGAAACAATACTGCCATTATACCCTGTGACCCAGTAGTATATCAGGGTGTGCTTCTAAGAGCAAGGAGAGCCCTACAGAGTTTGTTTGGGGTTTTTTGTTTGGTTTTTTTTGGTTGGTTGATTGGTTGATTTTTTTTTGGTTTGGGGTGGAGTTTTTTGTTGCTTTCAAATTATTTGAAATACATATCCACATTTGATCTACATATCTCTAAATCTCTTGGCTAGATATGGGTCAGTTAGCAAAAAACCCAAATCAACATACTCTGCTTCTATTTTTGAAGCTGATAAATCTCTCCCTCCCTCATTACTGCATTTTTAAAAGTTATTAAATTGTTCTTATATCAGCCCACAAGGTTTACCTTTTCTTCCTGTTATGTTCTCCCCACTAGGCTAGGGGCAGGAGCAAGTAAGCTGCTGCCTGGTACTTAGTTGCTGGCTGGGGTCGAATAGTAGTCTTTAGGGAATTGCTCTGGTCTGGTCCGTGGAATTTGAGTTGCTACAGTGCACATCACAGGGATGGAAATGGCTGCAGTGCCTGGCATTGGAGTTTGGGTGGCTATTGTGCTTGTCACCCTTACAGTTCATCTGAAAGTTGGGCAGAATTTTGATAGAATTTGAAGAATTAAGCACTTTTTAAAATCCAGTCATAACAGTTATGTAATTGTTTGAACTTTTGACTTTATTATGTATATTTGTAAAAGTAAATAGTCTTATCTGGGATTATCAGCATTACTTGAAAAGAAATTGGTTTATGCAGAAGTTAAATCATAATGGCTCCACAAAATTCCTGTTCTAGTCTCCAGCTGTTTGCACCTACTGAATATAGTTCTAGGATTTATCATCTTTCTGATTTTTATTCATCATTGCACCACTGGCACATATAAATAAAACTTGGGTAACCCTTTGGAAATCAGACGAATGTTGTTTTGAATAGAATTATTTGGGTAGATTTGTTTATTTCTTAGAGCAGGCAGCACTATAGCTTACAGATTCAAGATTTACATGCCTTCCCAGGTTGCTTGTGTAGTGGCACATATCAAATAAGTTACTAATTTCATGTTATCTGCTTAACAAGCTTTACAACACACAAATATTTTGTATCTGTGTGGCACAAGGAAGTAATTAGTGGATATTCTCACTCCTGTAGGTATTATACTACATAAAGCAAAAGGCAGCACATAATGCAGTTTATGGCACACCTCATTCTATGGCTGTTACATTGACTGATGAAAGTGCAGAATTAGAAACTAAAGTTTTTTCTCTCAACATCAAATGTGTAACAAGATACTATCAGCAAGTTTAAGTTTTAACACTTAAAACTTGCTGATAGTATCTTGTTACACAAAGCCTTTCTGAATACTTAAATGTGTTCTTAGCTACAGCTTAACATCCCTTTTACAATGACCTTTTGGTACAGCAGCATTAACACAACGTATTACAAGTAGGAATGACAGAAAGAAAAAAGCCATTTAAAGAGAAGGCTTTCTGTTGTAGGTTATCCTGAATGGAGATGTTTCATATCTAAATATCTAACAGATTTTCATTTCTAAATAGATTTAACATTATTGAACAACTCTGCACATCTTTTCTTCTTAGTGTTTGGTGTTCAGATCCAGAAATGCTCCATGAAATGAATGTTCCCTTTCTTAAAACTGATGTTGTTTTCTTTAGGAGGTGGCAGGATTTTCAGATTCAGTGGGGTGCCAGTTTAGTAATTTTGTTTGAAGTGCATGGTGAGAATAATCTTTCTCCCAAAATGAAGCACAAGGATATGTAATAACTTTTTATGCATGATAAGCATCAAAAATATGAGCCTGCTGGTCTTTGCTTTTCATTTTTCTTTACCTTTGTCTTTCAGTCAGAGCCTCCTGCAGTCTGCACACAATGTGATCAATAACTCAATAACTTTTTTCATGCAGTAATTATCTCTATAGGGTATTATCTGAACATTCTTTTTCTTTATTACCCAAAAGATGCAGGAGATATTTATATAACCAGCTGATCCCCTTTTGGATGAAGCTGCTTCATGACAGCAGGAGAAAGTTTGTTCTAAATAGACTTTTTAACAAATGCTGAAAACCTTACTAAGCTGTACTTTTGGCTAAGAGAAAGATTATTGTAAATACTGCCTTGTACTTAATACTTGATATTCAGTTAAGCATAGAATAAATGGAAATGTGCTGTAAATTAATGGAGTTTTAGGCAATTATGCTAAGTGAATGTCTTTTAAGAAAAGAAACCTATTCAGAAGATATGTGCAACTGTTCTGAAGTTCCTAGATAATGACTAGATTGCTGATTTTTCAGAGTAAAACCTTATCCTACAAGATAATGTTTCTATCTCGAACATATTCTAATTCCATTGTCTTCTGATTTTCACAGATCGAGATCTTACAAGAGTCACGAATGATGATTCCAGACTGCCAACGCAGACTAGAAGTTGCACATGCAGAGCTTACTCAACTACTAGTGAGTATTGCATCTTACCCCAACTGATGAAGAACTGCTGCAGTTCCTGGATAAACAACTGCAGCAAATAAAAACTGGAGTAAAGAATTTTCTATAGGTCACAAGACCAGCATCCTATAAGATACCAGTATTTTGCTTTAGATAACAGTCTTTGCAGACTTGGTCTTCAGTCTGTGGAGACTGTGTGTGGTAGAAGATGTCCTTAATGTAACGTATGCTGAACATTCACTTATCCCAGACTGTGAAAATGGACTCAGAACTCCTGTGCTAGTTCCCTCATCAGAAAAATCAGTTCACCTACTTTACGTTTTATAGATAGTATAAATATATATAATATGCTTGTAGGGAACTGAAATTGTCAAGTACTTTGGTTACTACTCTTCTTATGCTATGGACAAGTCAGGGGAGTCCTTGCTGAGTATTGCTTAATGTTTTATTAGTGAAGTGAGGAGTACCGCCCTGCTTTTTAAGATAAAAATACCTTTAGGAATAAAGAGTATGTTGTACAAATATATTCACTGAACCTATACTATGTTTGGAGATGATAATGCTTATTTTAAAAGCTGCCTTCTCATCAAGAATTCAGCTACACCTGTTGGTACACAATAAATGGTATTGTGAGGCTAAAAATATACATCCTAAATTATGTCCCAGATATAGTGATTGCTAAAATGCAAATACTTTTTTAATGGAAAAGTCAAGGTGTCCTAATCTCAGGTAGTCTGCCTCTACTGTTTGCCAAAATAAATACTCAGTACCTGGCAGGATTTAGGGTCCTTTTGTCATTCAACTAGTTACTGAACAGTTAGTCTAAATTTCAATGGCATGCAGAAATGGTGCTATTGATTCATAGTATGCAAACCTAAAACAAGGAATGGGGACAGTTATTATTGCTGTTAAGAATTTAGAAGTCTTCATGTGTTGCTTTCTGTGCTTAGCTCACCTTCAATGTGTTTATTAAAATGTACTGTATCCTAGTATGTTTTTCAGTTGTCAGTCTACTTAAGCATTTTTCTAAGAGTACTCTTGATCTAAAGTTTGTTCTTACTTGTCCCTTGGTTTTAGATGTTCAACACTATGAAATAAAGGTATGCATAAGTCAAATCCACTTGCACATGACAGCCATTATCTGGGACCTTAAGCAGGACAAAAGAATTCACTTGTGCTTTGAGTAACATAGAATATGTTTTCAAAAATTACATATTCCTCATTTCATAGAATGGTTTGGGTTGGACTGAACCTTCAAAGATCATCTGTTCCAACTCCCCTGCAATGACCAGGAACATTTTCAACTACATCAGGTTGCTTAGAGCCCCATCCAGGCTGACACTGAGTATTTACATGGATGTGACACCTACCACCTCTTTGGGCAACCTGTCCCAGTTCTTGACCACCCTCCACTGTAAAAAAATTCTTCTTTTTATCTAGTCTGAATCTGTTCTCTTTTAGTTTAAAACCATCACCATTTGTCCTGTCACAACAGGCCCTACTAAAAAGTCTGTTCCTGTCTTTCTCGTAGGCCCCCACTAAGTACTGAAAGGCTGCTGTGAGGGCTGCCCAGAGCCTTCTCTTCTCCAGGCTTTATAAACCCAACTTTCAGCCTGTCCAGAAAGGAAGGTGCTCCAGTCCTCTGATTGTCTTTGTGGCCTCCTCTGGACTCCCTGCAGCAGGTCCCTGTCCTTCCTGTGCTGTGACCCCAGAGCTGATGCAGCCCTGCAGGTGGGGTCTCAGCAGAGCAGAGCAGAGGGGCAGAATCCCCTCCCTGGCCCTGCTGCCCACACTGCTCTGGGCGCAGCCCAGCACACGTGTGGCTCTCTGGGCTGGGAGTGCCCATGGCTGGCTCATGTCCAGCCTCTCAGCCACCAGCACCCCCAAGTCCTTCTGGGCAGGGCTGCTGTGCTCTGTCCATCCCCCGCCTGTGCTGGTGCCAGGGTTGCTCTGACCCAGGTGCAGCACCTTGCAAAATGGGCTTGTTAAAACACATGAGTTTTTCTGTGGGCCCACTTCTCAGGCTTGTCCAGGTTCCTCTGGATGGCATCCCATTTCTCAGTTGCACCAGCTGAGCTACTCAGCTTGGTGTTATCTGCACATTTATGGATCTTACTTTCTATGTCATTAATGAAGACTTTAAATAACTAGTCACCATACAGAGCCCTAAAGGACACCACTGGTCGCTGATCTCCATCCAGACACTGAGTCATTGACCAGTTCTCTGGCTGTGACCATCCAGCCAATTCCTTATCCAGTGAAGAGTCCACCCATCAAATCCACCTCTCTTCAATTTAGAGAGAAGGATGTTGTGGGGGACCATATAGTCCACAATGACAATTCCCTTTTTGCAGTCTTTAAGGACTTCACCTGATTGCCATGACTTTTCAAATGTCATGGAGAGGAGCATGGCAACTGCATCAGGCAATTCCTTCAGGACTCTGGGAAGTATCTTGTCAGGTGCCATAGACTTAGGTACATTCAGGTTCCTCGTGTTGTCATGAACCTGATCTTACTTACAGTGGGAAGGACTTGGCTCTCCCAGCCCCTATTTCATAGTCCATCCACTTGAGAGGTGTAGGAAGATGCTGCCAGTAAGACAGAAATATTGTTGAGTACCTCAGCCTTCTCCTTATTTGTTACCAGTTTTTTACCTTATTAAATTTAATCCCACAACAGTTATTTTCAGAGTACTCAAAAGTGTTGCTTTTGATTACAGGAAAATGAAAAAGAATTGGAAGAAGCTGAAGAGTATAAAGAAGCACGTTCCATACTGGAGTCAGTGAAGCTGGAAGCCTAGCTGTTTTCCTGTTCTCTCTTTATATGCATTAGCACGGGGTCCATTCCACAGTTTCATTTGACTATGGCTCTCCTATTGTTGACTCGCTAAAGTTCCCTTTATGCAAACTGAGCTTTCTCTAACTGCAAGGTGCATCAAATAAAGAATATTCTGAAACATTTGTGTGTTCCATATTTGGGCAAAATAGATATATTTCCAGTTCAGCTCAACTAAAAAAAAAAAAGTAAAATAAAGCCCATTTATATTAAGTGTAATAGTTAATATAGAGAACTTAAATCTGAATAGTTCAGGCTAAGAAACAAAGTTTGGCTATGTGAGGGACCAGTAAATACTTTAGAATGAAATAGCATTATAGAATAGTTTGGGATGGAAAGGTTCCATCTAGTTCCAGCCCCGACATGGGCTTTAGAAGCACCTTATATTTGAAATAATATACATTACAGCATAAAAATCTGTACTGAAAGAGAAGGCAGACCAAATTACCCTTCCCAGTCTCCTACCTTTTTTCTATGGTGCAATTTTTCTGTAGTTTTATCAAGTATGTACTCCTTGTTTATCTTTGAGTCCAAGACAAAGCTGACTCCGGATCTTTCTCAATGTGCATGGCACTGAGTTGAGCCCAATTCATACAACTTCCATGCATCAAAATTCTTCTACTTTTCAGGAAACAGGATATAGCAGGTGACTAGTATATTGTGAGTTGCATCTGCTAGTAAGAGTTCTGGACTGAATGCTTTTCTTGAAAGCACTTTGGCCTAAGTGATACTTTCTTTGAACAAAGTTTAAACCCCAGGACATGAAAGAGAGCTAAGGGGAACTAATGGGTAAGGGAACAACACTTAGTCTGCCCAGAAGACCATTAAAACATTATGTACAAAAGCTGTGGTTTTTTCAGAGTAGCTTCTCTAAGGCAAATAGTAAGTTCCATTGATAAACAAGAAAGCTTTTTACATTAGTTTTTCTAGTTTGAAAGTGTTCTGGCATGTTTCTTAAAGGCAACACAAAGCACAGTGTACCTTTTGTGTGGTGCTAAATTGAATATTCAATAAAATTCTTTGTTAATTTGCCTGAGTTTGAGTAAACTGCTGTCTCAGTACTTATTTATGTACCTTAAGCACATTTAGAGTAATGTCTACTTCTCTATCACTCTTAAGCACTGCTCTGACAAATCAACACCAAAAGATTGCTGACTGAATCAGTCAGAGTGATCTACTTTTGAAGTGACCCCAGACCAGTACCATAGAGGGCTAAGAGGTGAAACCTATTTTGACAGTACAGTTCCATAAGAGAACATGCGTATCTTCTTTCCAGCATTGCGTTCTAGGCATGCAACTGCCAAATGGACACTGCTTGGCTCACAGCACATATGAACTGCTATTGAAGAAAACATCTGTCTTTGGACACTCATTTCACTCAGTTTCTTCTATGACCTTCACTGGGAAAGGTGGCTGGAGTGCACAAAGTGGATCGCGTGTCTCAGCTGAGAGACTGCAGCATGAGTCTGCTTGCAGCCATTGAATGGAGTATGGTGAATAAATGCTGAGCTGAAAAGGAAGTGTAGGGAGATGCCAAGTCTGCTGAGTAAAGCAGGGTTTAAAATTAAAATTTCTCTTCAAAAGAAGCAAGAATACACACTTCTGGAAAACAAGCCCAAACAAAAATGATGTGCAGTTGCTGAGTACCATAACAAATACATATGAAAGCTAAACAGGTGTGACCTATAGTGGCTGAAGGTAAGTAGGATTGTCACATGGCTTAAGCTGGCATTTAGAGTGAAAGTCACATGGCCTTTAACTACCACACAAGCTTTAGGAAAAGTTTCTTAGTGCAGTAGTTTCTAGAGTGAGTGGTTTCTCATGTTTTCCTAATATGTCTCTGTCCAAGCCATTTCCTAGCTCCCTACTACTGCATCATGGACCAAGATTATACTGTGCCCTACCACTAAGTTCTCTAGAAATGAGCATATTCTGTAGTACAGGAAGTAGCCAGCCTCCCTGATGAAAATCAAGGTATGTTCACACCTGAAAATACTTTGTCTCCAGATGCCTCTGGAACTGTCCAACTTATGAAGGGACAGCAGCATGTTTTCAGACTGCCAGTATCGTTTAGGAGAAGGAAAGAACTAACTGTGTACAAGTATTTTGAGTGAAATCCACAAAAAGCCCAAACCACACAGAGCTGTTCTATTTCTCTATAACAACATCCTGTTTTGGCAACCCACCTTCCCCATCTCTGGTGAAACCTTTCAATAGAGCTGCAGTCAATCTGCCTTCTAATATTTGGGGCATGAGGGGTGGGGGACGGACTTCAAGTCCTTGGTCTAACTCAAGAGGTTCAGATAAGGAACATGCTCAGTAACTGAGCCACACTTACTCCTAATAGACTGGGGTCCTCAGAATTGCCACATTAATATGACAGGTGGCTGCACAGCTTCTTAAGACTGGGCAATCACCAAGAATTTACTACTAAAATTGGATGGTTGATCACCCCAAAAGGTACAGTTCTCTTCAACAGACCTGTATGACGAAAGAAGTAGAATTCCAAGTGTGTGCATTTAATATGTGGGTGATACAAGGTGTTCAGTATCTTCAAGGACAATATCAGAAATCAAAAGGTTCCTGACAAACTGGAGAAAATTTAAAATATTTCTTTTAGTAAGGACATATTTAAATAAGAAAATAAAGCAAACTTACACATGGCAGCAGCAATTTTCTACTGCAACAACATAGGAAAAAGTGAACTCTGGACACCATTTCTGAGAGATAAAGAAGACGTTTAGTGTATTACATGCAAAACATGAGTTTAGCTCATAAGACACGGGCAACAACCTTTACACTTCCCTTCTTATTAGAAAGTTCTTATCTAGAAGCATTATTGCAGCTAGAAGCTGCAACTAAAAGGGATGAACAAATAAGGATTCAAAGGAAAACAGTGAAAACTACTAAAAAGACTGAAAAATGGTCTGTGCAAAAGAAGGAACAAATTCAGACATTTTAGCCTGGAAAATACTGAGGGTAGCAGAGGTAATAATCTTCAAGCATAAACAGAATTACAGAGGAAAGTAATAATTTTTTCTTGGCAGACAGAGTAAGATGCAATGAGCTTGCGTTACAATGAGGGGAAAAAATATTGGACAGGTTCCTTCCTTTGGAAACAACTAAGACAAATGAAGCTCTGGAACAGACTGCCCATGGAGGCTGTTGGAGCTGCCTTCCTAGAGGTCTTCTCTTGACCAGGCAGCTCAGTCACTCATGACACATGGACCACTGATCCTGCCTCATATTTGCATGAGAGAAGGTGTAAATCAAAAGGTGGATAAGCATTCACCCTTTCTCAACAACACTTATCTCCTTACTCAAAAATACAATAGAGTTGTTAGACAGCTGAAATCAACAACTTTGAATACAGCACAGAGGAGATCCCCAGAGTCCCCTCAAAGGAGAGACAATTCAGTGATACCTACCTGACTTTTCAAATGTTGCACTGCACATTACAACACAGGGGACTCAAAGAAGGTGAAAAAATGGTCTTCCTTAATGAAAGGACCAGATGAACTGATTTTTTCTGACTTTCCACTTCCTATTCACGTTTCTGAACACTCATCAAACACACACAATGTCAAAAATACTTCAGGTTCCCACTTGTCGTTTTATTTTATGTGTTAATTTGTGCACAAATGAGCTCATTCAGGGCAAAGACAGGAAGCAAGTTTGAAGTGTAGCTGAAATCAGAAGGATGGAATTTACAAGGTAAGAAGTGAACTGTGGGGCCTACTGGAAAAAACTGCGAGGGAAGTAGCAAATTTAGTTCAAAGTCTCACTGTTCATACAGATGCAAAGTGGGACTACGAGCTGAGGGAAGGGAGAAGAAAATGTTTTGTCTATGGCCTAACCATCTTAATAACCCTTCTCCCATCTGATCTCTCAGGGAACCCACTTCTAAGGACACTGAACAGAAAACAGAAAGGAGAACCACTTCTGGGTTCTCGTTCATGTGCAGTCTTGGCTATCTCTATTACCACATGTAACAGAGGTCTCACAATAAATCCAAATTATGGGCTTAGGACTTCAAAGGTGATGGCAAAAGGGACGTGTATTTGCCACCCTCCCCAGTTTTCTGAATACAAATTCAACCACAGTGAAAAAAATCAGCTCTTGAACTGTGCAGACTGCTTGCTAGCACATCTCAGCAGCCAGCATTTCAGGGCAAACATCACCACTCTAGAACCATTTAACATTGAAATTACCTTTAAAAGAAAGAAGAAAAACTTCTACAACAGTTTTGTTTTCTTACTGTTCTGAAGTTTCTGTAGATGTTACGTCAGATGGAAGGAAACCCAGTAACCCACAGAAATAGCCTCAATTAATAAGGTTAACAGAGGCTGAATAGGTTGAAATTGGAAAAATAAGCACATTATTTATGTATCAATTACTATGTGCTCTCCATTTCAACAAAAGGAAATAAAATTTTCTCATCTTTCCTAACAATCCAGAGGTCTCCTTCTGCTCCTGCATAATTAGCAGTAAATTTCACCACAGCTCTCCATAAGCAATCAAAAAGGCTACCTAATTAAAAAAGTAATTAGTTTACACAGATAGATATGAGTGGGTAGATTAGTTGATGAAAATAAAATTAAATTCCTCTGGATGCTTTTAGTGACTCAGCTTTCTGCTCTGTTACAGCTTCTACACATTTCTAAAGCAGCAAGTTAAAAATGAGTAAAAAATACTTCATTTGTAAATGAACAGAGTATCTTTCAAAACTAATTGATCCGATTTGGCTTGTCTTCTGTTTTCAACGCAGAAGATAACCTTCACATTTTATGAAGTGTAAAAATCAGTGCTTCCATAAAAGGACTAATGGGTTATGTTTCATTTTCTCAGATCACTTACATAATACCAAGACACCAAACTGAACCAATGCTGCACCTGTAAAAGGAAGGTTTGAACACTGACACCCAGAACACTACAGGATTTGTAAGAAGCCAGAACAGCTCCTGATACCAGACCTGACCAAAGGGTCTTTTCCCCAGTCATCCTGCCATCAGCAGAAGTCAGAAAAAATGTTGAGCAGGACTGCAGTTTTCCTGAGGGTAAACATACACCCTTCACACGCCTGCCATTTTCCCAAATGAAGGAAACTCCATTGCATTTTGTGGTGGGAGCAGGAAGCTGTATTCTCACACTTGAGCTGGGAGATATGTGGGGAACACAAAACCAGTATCCAAAACTCAAAGGAAGGCAAGTATAACAACAAGTATAACTAATCCTTGATGACAACCAGGAAGCTTTGTCAGAGAAACCAGTGCGTTAAGAAGCTTCCTTCCTCAAAGGCTTTATCATGGCCAGTGCCTACTGATGGACCTCACCTCCATGAATGCATCAAATACCACTTGTCACATTAAACCAAAATTGCAATAAGAAATCTAACCAGCACAAGGGAGGAGACTGCCTTTTTAACAGTGTGGGGAAAAAAAATTTAAAAATGGGACGAACTAAACATTCTTTGTTAAGCAAATTAAACAGCTGTAAACTTAGGTTTTATACTTTTTTAAATTAAGAAGGTTCTAACTGAAACTAAAGCTTTAAACAGAGATATAAAAATATACAACTACTATATACTGAACTTTTGAAACCATTTGTTTTTTAACATGCCAATAATAAACTCTCATTTTGTTTGCTGTTTTTGGAGTGCTACCCACTGATTCAAGGAATACTGAGTCAATTGGCAATTTCTGGCTACTATGGACTCATGAGAATCCACTTGGAAGACATCTGAAATTCCACATGTATCCTCAGACACAGTAGATAGAGCCAGTGGGGAGGAAAGAAAAGCTTTTGAAGTGATGAAAATGAAGCAGTTTTCAGACCAAAGCTAACAAACCTCAGATTACTTGGTCAAACCAATTTTAAATTGGTAATTATCAACCATACCTATACACTGTTCACCAGCCTACACGGAGTGAGCTGGTGAACCTTGTCCATTTCTGAATATCACTGAGCTTTTAGAATGACAGACCTAAAAAGCCATCATATTAGGTCTTCAGTGTGCCAGGGCAAGAGGGCAGAACCCACGTCCTCAATGCTAGCCCCTTCAAAGGAGCCTAGATCTGAGCTGACATGGAAACTACTTTCCTTTCATTAAACTTACCATTAAGAGGAGTGCTGTCAGAGCAACATCACAACACTTCACAGAAATGAGGATCAAGGTAAGAATGGTAAAATTTTTTCAACACTGAACATTCTGTGGATAAACAGAAGATTCCAGTCCCTTCTGCACCAAATGCAGCACCTTTCAGAAAGGGTCCAATTAACTTTTAATTAAAAACTCAATTGGAACGAGACCAATACTCTATTTAGACATCCAAATACCAAACTTTACTCAAAAATTACATCATCAGCTGCCTATGATTAAAAGCACTTCATAGCTGGCTTAATGTCAAAGAGATATGCTACTCTTCACATAGAGTTCCTTCAGAAATAGACAATTCAATTCCCAGTTTACATCTCCTTCAGGAAGCTCAAACAGGAAAATGTAGAGAATGCTCTGCAGGTCTGCAGGCAAAAGGAAAACCCACACTGTGCAGATGCTTGACTAGCCAGACAGACAAACTGTACCTTGTCTTAGATTACTAGGCAGAGTAGTAAACCACTACTACAAGAACATGTTACCAATAGCACCCGCAGTTTCATTTTGTTGTTATTCAGAAAATGAATTCGTCTCTCCAACCCTTACTTCACTTTTCCACACAAAAAAAAAAAAAAATCCAAAACACCCCCACAAAAACCTAAGTGTTTCAAGTTTGTTCTCCCAGTGGTGATGTCATGATTATTTCATTTTCATACTTCTGTCCTCTGGTATAAGTGAACAAACTACACTGAAGCGTAAACTGAACTTTAAATTTACACACAAGCTTCAGAACTTTTTGACAGTTTTAAGCACAGAACTTAATCATCTCAGGATTTTGCCAGTATAATACAGGTAGTTAATACTGTTAACCAAGCAGAAGCAATTACTCCCTTACAAGAAAAAAATCACACACATTGCAAGATTAACACACGAAAGGTACTTGAAATCTCCAGCTGTTTTTTAAAGTCTTCTGCACTAGAACCCAGGTTGTGAATGGTGAATCTGATTAAGTGCCCAGGTGGACAGGAGAGGGCAGGATGAAGAGGAATGAGCTGAAGTGTCTATTGCCTGGTAGTTAAGCTAACTCTGGATGCACGAGACTGGACTACAGGCTGAAGATGAATCCAAATGCATACCTCAAACCAAAGAGAGAATCACCCTGCCTTCTGAAGCCCAAAGCTGTTCAAAACCACATACACTGTGCTGAAAATAGAACCATGGCAAGATGATCACAAAGGATAAAATTCTTTGCAATCCAGGACAGAAACCTTATAAAGACATTACAAGACAAAACATTCAGCCTTTCAGCTTCCTTTTGAGCTACAACTAGATAAGAGAATTTAACCAACGCTTACATGGAAACTGGCCTGCCTTGAGCTCTTATTTCCACTAGGAATCTCAATAAGCAATCCAAGGAGCCCACTACTGTTTTCAAACATTGAATTCAAAAAGGAACACACTCATCCTGACTGTATCTGGCTATTTTAACTCTGCCTCTCTAATTTTCTCCCTGCAGAGCAAAAACCAGGCACACTCTGAGGATAGCACAGGAGAGAAGAGCAGTGACAGCTGGGAGCCATCTGAAGTAAGGAAGGCCATTTGCAAGGAGGTTTCCTCCCCCAGCATGTCACCATCCCTTGCAATAGACTCTCTCCTGCACCCCCTCACTGCTTCATTAGCTGTAAATGATGTGGCTTAAGAAGGAAACAGAACTTTTCTTAACATTCAGAGAGATCAGCATTGCACAAGGAGACTTGATTTGCTGATTACCAGCAACCAAGCCAAACACAGGGCTCTGGTCTCTTCTCAGTTTGGACACCCCAAAGCATGACTCTCTCTCTAGTTCATCACCCTCAAAGAGTGGAAATTACTAACACTACCCTAGCCTCCAATGCTAAAAAAGAAAACCCAACACTTCCACTTGAAAACCACTCTCACATTGCCCATCTGAGCATGAAAAGAGCAGTAATTATGATAGAGTTCCTGGACTCATTGAAAAAGGCCACTTTCAGCCTAGTCTTACAAGGTGGCACTACTGCTATCATGTCCTGCATTTTCTGTGTCTATCATGTCAAACTCTTTCATGCCACATCGCTCAGGTGCGCATTCATAGAAGTTTAACCAATAGTTATTACCATTAAAGTAATAACTATTATTCTAGACTGAAAGTAATTCACCTAGAGTAGACTTCATTAATGCCAGGTGAGGATAAACCTAGTCAGACACTTACTATGCTTGTGGCATGTTATTGCTCCCTTGTGTTGACTGGAAGCTTCTATTACTCAAGGACCATCCCACCCATGCTTGTCACAAACGAGACACCTGCAATCACAAGACCATGGGCACAGGAGCCTTCTCTCTCAGTCAGGGTCAGGCAAAGGAGGTTTCAAGGCTCTAATAATTTCATGTCTGGTCACTATTCTACAGATAAATAAAATACTTTTTCTGTACCATACTGCAGTTCCCCAAACACACTGTTTCTCCCAACACACAAAGTACCTTCTGCCCATTACAAAATCTCCTACCTTATTCTCAACTGGAGCATAAAGAAAACCTGGTTTTCCCACCTTGTAGCTTCCCCAGCAACAGTAGCTGCAAAATTCTGAGTGCTATCTCTCAGCTTACCTTGTGGCACTCTGCTTACAGTAAACACCTACTGTGGATAGCCTGTGTTTTCAGTTGAGAAGGATCAGCTAGATTTAAATGTGAGGAAACCCACAAGACTTAGGTTGAGGTTTTGCAAGTTCCTGCTACAGCT
>VYZP01060255.1:49790-52636 GCA_013400635.1 Hypocryptadius cinnamomeus
CGCTTCTGTACGAAATTCAATCTCTATTTTTTATGAGAAATAAACTGTCTAAATAAATTTTATTAGGGGCAACCAATATATTTTCTGGTACTGCCCTTTGTTCCAGTTCTACGTGTGTGTAACAATCTAAAACCTATTTATTGAGGAAAAATCACTGGATCCGTCATAGAAAATCCTTTTACTTTGCTCTGAAGTGATTTCTGAAGACACTCGTGTCACTCTGAAGATTTTTGGCCATTGTGCTAAAGCCTTTCCTTGTTAGGAACTTCAGTTCCTATGATCATGTGGGGAATACTGTAAATTGTAACAGGGAATGGAGTTGACTGGCAGTTTTCTGGCTACACTGGGAAAATGAAAAGATGACGGGGAATAAAATCCTTGTAAATACATCTCCGACGCTGCCCAGGTGAATTCGGGCACTTGACAAAACAGGAGTGAGAGAAAGCGGAATGTGATTAGGGTATTTTACATGTGCCCCATTGTCATTTTCTTTCTGACACGCGTGTCAGCCCAGTCTGCTCTTTTCTGTCCCGCAGACTTCCTTCTCTGATTTCCCCCCTTCCCTTAAGACGATTGCGATCTGAAGTCTTAGAAGAAATGATTTAGTTTGTTTATACTGCTATAAAAATCAAGAGCAATAGAAAAGTCATAAAATGAAGCGCGCTATCAATCACACCGCAACATTGTTATTCAGCAGTTACTAACAGAGATTGATAATCCTTTGATTTCATCCCATTGTTATTACTCTGATGTGTCTGCACATTAACTATTACACATTTATTTATCGACCTGAAACATACAACAACACGGAATAGATGCACACGCACGCCTTGCCATCCTGCCCACGGCGCGCTCGGCAGAAGCCGGCTGCAGGCACCTCGGGCGCCCGCACACTTGTGCCGATACACTTGGCTAAAACTGAGCCCCTGACGCCTCGGCCAGCCCCTGAGGGCTCGCCTCACCCCGGCCCGGGCAGGGCCAGACTGCCGCGGCCACGAAAGGCTGCGCGTCGCCCCCGCGCCTCCGGCCCGTCTCCCCAGCGGCTCCGCCGGCTCCGCTCCGCGGGTCCCGATGCCCGGCAGCGGGCCGGGGGACTCCTCCCAGCAGTTTCCACCGCCGGGTCTTCCCCTCCTGCCCTACAGCTGCACACAGAGAACAATTTTCAAAGGAAAAAAAGTACAGCAAATGTGCTATCTCCGCAGTCACCCATCCAGCCGGGGAAAAAGAATAATCCCGAAACTCCCACCCCACCTCCATCTCCTTTCTTTCTGTCTCCGGCTAAATTGTGGCCCGGCTCTGGGTCTCTCCCTGCTCTGAGCGGCCGTTCCCGAGCACCCAGGTTCTTCACAACAGCCCGAGGTCTCGAAAGCTGAATTGAATCAATGTAGCCTGAGCTGGGAGGAGGGAAAAAAAAAGGCAGCAAAACTGCCCTAGAGATCGGTCGGCCGGTTCCTTTGTCTCCTTCAGTCTCTGCCGAAACCCCCGCACATCTGAGCTGCAAACAAAACCACTCTTGCATCTGTTCGCATGCAGTATTTACAGTGTTTCGTGTAAGTCAATTGGATGGCGGAAAAAAAAAAAAGCCATTGGCTCCGTTTTATTTAACATAGACTTCACTGGGCTCGCTTTTTGGTGGAAGCTTTATTTGCACTAAATGAATAATCTTAATTGCATCACTTTTGAATTAAAAATCAATGTTAATCAAGTTGGAAGTAGTAAATATCAGTTTTCATTGTGCCCACGTAGAGGGTATTTTTCTTGTTTTGCAAATAAAAATACAAGTCAAATAACTTTAAAAGGGCATTATGTTCTGCTACAAATACAATTGAAACGGATTGTTTAGGAGCGGATCAGAAATGGTACAGAATTTTGCACTTAATTTCCTCAGTTATCATTTACAATAAGAACCTCTTGGCTTGACAGCCAAGTCTAAACAGTAGTAAATTAGTACAAATTTATACTGATTTTACTCTAATAATCGTAATAAAAGCTTATAGATTTGGCACTAATTACATAAATGCCTAATGATCTTGAAAATTACTCTGGTTAGAAATATATTACTAATCTAAACTTTGTTGTTGGCTGGCTTTGAAAAATCAGAACATTAGAAATGGTTCGCTTCACTTCTGCAAAGCACTTTAAATTGTTCAAGTAGTTTAATACATTCAGGAGGAAAATAAAAAGCATTTAACTTTATTTACTGATTTAAGTTGAGTTTGTAGGCTAGCCGAACTTGGAAACTTTACCCGAAAAATAGGGCTTAAGGGCGTTAAAATCCCGGGCAGGGAGGCAGAGCTCCCCGGGCGGCCGGGACTCATGGTGCTGGGCTCCCTTGCCCCTCGTTGCGCTCTGCCACGGCACCGAGCGGGGCCGGGCCGAGGTGGCGGGCAGCCCCGGGGGCCAGGCGAGCCTGTGCAGCACGGCCCGCTGCGGGAACTCGACAAGTTCCTCTTTCCTCGATGCCAGCAGCCGTCGGGGCTTGTGTAGGTGAAAGCCTGGCTGCAGTTTCCCCTGCCACTCCCGCTCCCGGTTCCCCGGGGCCGCCGGCCAGCGGGGCCGGCGCTGCCCGACACGGCGCCGCCCGTCTCCCCCGCTCGCAGCCCTCGGTGGGCTCTGAGCTTGCGAGACCCTCGGGAGACTGGTCGGTGAGAGGGTGCGCTCCGAGGAGGATTAAAAACAATAAAAGCCGATAAATCAGGGGCGACCCGGAGCGGACGAGTGTGGCAAATGTGCATTTGGAAGAGAAGGAGAGGAGAGAAGGAGAAGGCGGGCGGCCGAGGCGAGCGGAGCGGGGTGAGGGAGAGCGGGCGCGGCGCGGGCCGGGCCGGGCCGGGGCGGCGGGAGGC
>VYZP01060255.1:59238-92773 GCA_013400635.1 Hypocryptadius cinnamomeus
CCCGCCTGGCCCGGCTCGGCCCGGCCCGGCTCGGCCCCGCGGCCCGCCCGCCTGCATGTGCCGGTCACCCCGCCGCAGGGCAGGGCCGCTGGAGGAATGAACAAACGATGTGAAATAGGATGTTTTGTGTAGATAAAGCATTCTTGTTACATACTGGTCGATTCGTGATATGTTTTAACTTATTGTCTGTGCTTATTTATTGAATTTTGGGTTACTTAATAAATGTTTGAGCTAATATAAAACATATTACTTGACTTTTCCGGACACGTTTATATCAAGTTCATGTGAATGGATAAATAAAATCATTTTCAGTATGTGATATGAAGAATTATAGATTTTGATGTGGCGTGTGAGATATGAGAGGTGTCTTCAACTGCAGGCAAAAAAAAAAAATAGACAGGACTTCCTTCTGTGGTATTCACTGAGTCCTTTGTCACAAGTTTGGGGATAGTTTGCTTGCTTAACTTTGCATTGATGCCTTTCACTTGTCACAATTTTAATACTTCATGATTAATAAACTTTTGTTAATCTTTCTGTGTGGTTGGCCTTTAAAGTGCGAGTAACAAGAAGTTCTGTGGTGAAGCAGGGCAGGGCAAGGGATGAAGGAGAGTGGGTCAGCGGGAGGCCGGGCAGGCAAGCAGTAGAGAGATGATCAGTTTTTTCGGAATGTGAAATGAGGGCACGCCTGCTGGCAAAGCAAGCCCCACGAAAGGGAGAACTCTTGCTTTACTCCCATGCAAACTTTGATGTGGTGGGAAAAAGAAATGCAGTACATTGCCAAGCGTCATACAGCCAGGTTTGGGCTTCTTTTTTTCTTCTTCCCCCCTCGCCCTTGCCTTTTATGCAATACACTAAGATCTCTTCTCTTTGTACATCAATTACACACCTCTTAATTACACACCTGAGAGTGCACGACTCCATAGGCACCCGCAGAAGGGTCCTTGCCTGTTCCAAAGTGCATATTACATATGCATATTTAATTTAAAAGAGAAATAAAAGCAGAATAAATTATTGGTGATCCAGACCACAAGTGAGTCCTCTGGGAGTCACCTGAAGAAAGAGCCCTATGCCCTCCTGCAGGAGTCTGCAGGAACCCAGGATGCTCCACCCGAGGTAGTCTAGGATAGGAAAGCCAGGTCCATACCACAATCCATACCACAGTAGCACTTGGGAAAAGAAGTCACCATGTTCTGTCTCTCCTTCCAGCCCTGCCTTTAGACCCTAGCCCAGCCTTGGGCAGAGCAGTTGCCCCTCCGTGCCCAATCTTGGCTCCAAGATTGAAGTCTGTGATCAGTTCAGCCACAGGCATGGGCACACAGGCTGCTTGTGGAGCAGAGCTGGTTAGAGTACCTCCAGCTTCCCCATCCAACCGGTGACCCCACATGGGCCAAGGGAAAGAGCAGCCAGCTGGGATGTCCCTTGGTCTCCCCAGTTCCACAGTGTTCTCTTCCCCATAGTGTGGCCTGCCAGGAGGGCGAAAGGTCTCCACTTACATGCAGAAGAGTGCAAATCTCACTCTACTTCTTCCAAATGGATGGAAGGTTGTTTACAAGCACGTAATTTTTACAGCTGCTCTATATTGCTATAGGCAAGACAGCTTTATGATGTAAGAATGTCGTAAAGTGTGATATGGAAGATCTTAAAAAAAGATGTGCTTTTTAATGGTGGAGAAAAATGCTCTTTCTGGCTGGGGGCAGGGGATTGAGACACAACCTGTAAGATCCAACTCTTGACACTGGACATTGCAGCTCTGTGAAGGGGGCCTTACAAAGGTCCTTCAGTTTAATGCTCGCTCTTAGAACATCCATCATTTCCTCCATATTCTATGCAACTGTAGTCCTGGTTATGAGCAAAGCTTTTTGATCCTACACAACTTTGATACAAATTTGATTTGTTTCCATAGCAATAGATCCTTGTGTTCTGAGTTCTGGAGATTTTTGAAATTATATGTACCCTTAGCATCTGGCGAAACTGCAGCATAAAACATCTAAGCTGATGCTCTTATGTGTTTAACATGGGTGGAAGGAAGGAGACCACAGGCTTCACTCACATATGCTACACGCTTTGTCTGAATTATTTTACTATAAAGTCTCAATCTTGCTGATGTTAAAAGCTAAAAATTAAACAGCACGAACCAGTTCTATCTAACAACATGAACAGCTTTTCTTCATTCACGTAAAGTGATCAAAATAAATGAATGAATTCCATACAAATTGAGAAGGAATAGTTATGCTGAATAACAATTAGCCTATTACTGACTAAGTAGGTAACACCAGGCACTGGGGCTGTTACAAACTGTGCTTATTTGCTTATGTTAAGGTGCATTTTAGCCTTAGGCTGTTCCATCCAGTGTGTAAGTAGACTGAGATTTATGTTCTTATGTATGGATTCATTTCTACCTCGGCACATATTCATGTAATTCTACTTTCCTCTAAACACAACATCACCCCTAATGTCTAAGGAATATACATAAAGATAATGTCACTGAACCTTTCATTTGCTCTCTTGATGAAATGCTTTGACACTCTCTCTCTCCTCTCTTCCTCTGCTTAAATCCCCATGGAAGGCAGAATCTGCTCTTACCCACTGCTGGAGATTGCAATCACTGAGCAATTACTAATCAGGAAAGAAAGTTTGTGCAAGGCAAGGGATCGGGTAACGTTGCAGCATGGATTATATTATTGTACTAGCAGTAATGATCCCTGCTCTTAGAAATAAAATTGTGGTTTAATTTGTGTTGTGGTATTTAAATTTTCATTTTTTAGAATAAAAATCTCTGCACATGAAAATGTATCTTGCAGTAATGGAGGTATGGCAGTTAACCTGTCAGTTGAAAGTATGTAACCTTCCTTTTCTCCTTTTCATGACAAAGGTAATCTCATCTGAGGGCATTTATGTGAAGAAATAACAGCATGGCATGGTGAAACCACTGGCTCATTAATCCTGGCATCTACTTGCTGCAGGGCTTCTTGATTAGTTAGATTCATTCATCAGGTATTTCAGAGTTTTTGATTTCTCACCACTGGTTAGGTTCACTGAGTTCAGGCTAAATTGAGCCAGAAGCAATGTTTATTAGTAATTTTGTAATACAGACTACTCTAATCATTCAGTGCAAATATTTCATCTGAAATATATCCATTCACTCTAACACCTAGTGCAGTTTGCAGCTGTGTTCAGAGAGAACTGAGAGAATATGGTGATTTGGCAATATTTTTTTAATTATTAAATGAGAGCTAATAACAAAATCTTCTTAATTTCCAATGCTGGAATTAAGATACCTCTCATTCTAAAGCAAGCTCTGGCAGGGAGAAGACCACCTCTTACCTGCTGTTAAGGCTGAGCTCAGGGTGGTTGGTGCGGGAAGCGTGGCCTTTCAGCATTGGGACGAAAGGGAGAACAAAGGAATTGTGTGTTATAAACACAGGAAAAATCCAAATGACACAGAAGTGAATGGGAGAGGAACGCTTGGAAATTAGCCGCCTGTAAAATCACAGGTATGTTTCAACTGTTTGATAGCTGTTTGGAATAGAGTTACTGCTTGGACAGTAGAGACAAAGAAGAAAGGACCCTTATCCGGCAGCCTTTAAAGCCCATACTGGCCTGGCAGTGAATTCAGCAGATGCATGTGTGAACATTTGCAGGGTTGGTATTCAAAATTGCTCTGCTACTCAGATTTCTCACATTTTCTGAAAGATATAAGAGGACCACAGATGAATAACATTCAAGTATCTGACCACACCTCATGCCACATGAGCTCATCCAGCCATGGAGGAGGTAAGACCTGGCCCCTGAGAGCCCGTTTGGCTTCATGAATGCATGTGATATACCCAAAATTTATTGGACAGCTGATAGCCATGTCTTAACTCAGAGAAGCAGGTGTAGAACCCACTAGCTCCTTTTAAACATCATGCACTGATGGAACCAGGAAAGAAAAACAGAGGTGGTTGTGGTGATGGAAGGGCACAGTAGGCACAACAGTTCTAATTTTTCACCTGATCACAACATGAATAGCAGCAAGAGTGAAAGGGAATGGTCTTGCCTAGGATGTGGCAGGGGATGCTGCTTGATTAACCAGCATACTTTTATTTAAGATGTGCTTAAGGGACTTTATGATAACCATGTAAGGCTGCCTGTGAGATTTAGTTCTACTCCTCAGAGAAAAACTGGTAGGAGGATGTCTCCCTTTCCATGATTCTCAAAGCTGGAGCTCATGCACAGATGATCCTGTCTTTGTCTTTCACATGGGATGTTGTACAATGGTATGGGTGGGAGGTCTCCTCTCTTATTTACCAGTAAATTATGTCTGTTTCAGCTTCTCCCATGACTGTCTTTGAGGTTCAAGAGTGCTACTGCACCTTTATGCCACATCATTCATCAATGCTAATACTTAAATAAATTTTTCAGAGCTAAAATTATGCTTTTAGAGGTGTTGAAATCTGTCAGAGGAGAATCCCTCCCCAGGAGCAAGGAATCCAGAGGCATTTGTGCAGAATTTGCCTTTGGAGGTTATATAACAATTCTGCAGAGATCCTTACCCTCCTTCGAAGGTCGAGAGGGAAAATGCAGAATATGCTTAATACACTGTCTCTGAGGGTGACGTTCTCTCCTGACCCCCATAGACAGTTTGTGCCTTGGAGTATGAAGTTTGATTAGCCTTTTCTCTCAGCACTGGAAGCATCATGGTAGTGATCCAAAAAGTGCTTTGGGAAAAAACAAACTATGGACTTTCTTTCACTGACCTCCTGCTACAGTGAATTTCATAAGCTGACAATGCACCCTGTAAGGACACATTTCTTTTTTACTGGTTTCAATTTATTGCCCTTTAATATAATTTAAGTGGCAGCTATGATTCCCTGTGGCTCCTTTACAGGCTTTTAAGGTTTATTTTTTTGCTAACTTTTTAAAGAGCATTTCTGAACTGCTATGAGCATCCTCCCCTGGTTTTGGTGTCTAATAATTAGCAGGGAGCACCAGTCCCTGTTTCAAGGCATGAACATTACTTTATAATGAAATCCTGTGTACTGGAAGGCTGTGATTTTGAGATTCCTGCCTTATACCAAAGTCCAGGCAAAACTTGATTTGTCTGTAACACAAAGACTCCCCCTGTCATTGAATCTGAAGGATTTGGTTGTGCCATAGTACAGTCCATGTGAGTCAGTGGTACACTGGGACAGTAGAAGACATGTGAAGAAGACATAGAGTTGTCCAGCTGTTTGCCATGGCTAAAGCCATTATAGGGTGCTTTTCACTGGGCCCTTGAGAACAGGATGAACTCCACTCAGCTAGTCCCTGGGAAGGAATAGGCTCTCATTCCAGTAACATCACCCAGCTGACAGGCTTGTGTGGCTAGGGAGATATCCACTGAATTCAGATTTATAAACAAGTCCCAGTGTAAAAAGTTATTTTATCCTCTACATGGCTACAAAATGTCACCAGAAATTAACCAGCTTTGCTCTTTCAACTGGAGAGCAAAATGAGGAGTCTACAGAAGGTCAGACATATAAAAATGCATTGAAATGAAAAGGGAGGAATATTAAATTACAAAATAAAGAATTATACTTGGTACAGCTTGTGGCTCTAATCTTTTTGTCTATTTCAAGCAGTAATTAACACCCACAACTGTATTCGTTGTAAGCTCGTGATCTTCAGGTCTTGGTAGCAAATAAAGGACTCATACTTTATCCTTTAAATTTTAATTACTGTAAGAAATACATGAAGATAATTCCATGATAATATTTTATATTATTGCCACTTGGCCCTTTCTGCTTTAACTGCTCTGCAATTTTAAGCTCTTGTTTGCTCAAACTGTGACGGGACGGATCCCTGCAGGTGGGGGATGCTGCCAGGCTCTGGGGGACCCTGTCTAGGGAGAGACAGCTACAATGGAAATGTTTTCTAAAAGATGCAGGACCCTGTGTTGTTAGCTAATTGCTCTGGCCTGTCTTCATATCTCACACAGGAGTCTGCTGCCTCTGACCCCTCATCACGTGCTTTGTATCCTCACTTAAATCAGACCTTTCTCATTTCAGTCAAAGATGATTCTTGTTCTGTCTACAATAAATTGCTGCAACAGTCATTCATTCATTATCATGTCCTCTCTTGGCCTTCTATTTAGGATGTAAATCTATAGATTTCACCTATGGATTCTGTAGTCAATCCATTACATCCAAACCACAAAGTTAGCCTGTTGCTCGTTAGTGCCTTCCATACACATCTTCCTTAGTGTTAAAACTCTGACAGCAGTTGCTTACACCATTACCTAATAAATGAAAGTATCCAATGTTGCAGGTACTTGTTTGAAAAGCATGTAAGTGTTTTGATACCTAAGTCTCCTCTTCAAAGTAATGTAGGTGGCCAAATTTAACGAGTTTTAATGCTATTTTTTCACTAGTTTCTTATCAAATTCCTCAACTAGTTCATGACTTTCTTCTTTATCAAATAATGTCCTCCCTATTTGCTCTATATATAGTCTATATGAACACACAAATTTTTGCTTTCCATTAACCACAGCTGGCCACTTTTAATGTTGCAGTTTTCCAGTCATTCCAGAGGTGCTGTTTCTACCAAGACACAAAGCCCCATCTGATGTTTAAATCTCATTTTGATCTTTATATTTTGCCTCAAGCTTCAGACTAAGATACCGATGCAAAGCACAGCACTGTGAGGGTTACTGTGGGAAAATGAACTCTGTGTCAGCCAGACCCACAACAGATCCAGAGCAGTTTATGACCCTCTATGTGAAAGATTATCTACCTGCCTACTCCTGCTTCCACTGCTGTGTCTAGGATTTTGACACATCACATACTCTTGTGACTACCTCTGTGAATCACTCCAGGTGAAAAGCAATTTGAAGCACCATTCCTGGCTATGCCTTCTGCCTTCACCTTCAGCTGTCATCATGGGTACTACTCAACTGGTGAACCTCCATGAAATGACTTTGATATATCTAGGTTACATCTAAGTCTTCTCATTTCCAAACTGGCAGAAAAAATTCAAACCATATGGCACTTGACTCATCAGCAAATTGTTTAGTTGCAAAAGCCTTCCTCCTTCAACTTACTCAGGGCAATTTTAATTGGCCCTGCCTTGTATCAGAGTCTGTGCAGCAGTGGAAAATCCCAAAGATGTCCTGTTCACCTCAGCACATTCTCTAGAGGCTCCCAGGGAAGCAGTTTGACTGGCAAAGGCAGTTGTAGTCCCACCTGCACCCTAGCTGAGACATGCTGGCCAGAGTAGCTGTGCATGGGGCCAGCCATTTCTTCTCGGATTCTGAGAGACTAACATTGTCAGGGAGTGACTCCATGGGATGCCTCTCTTTGTTTCCGAGTCTGCCCTGCCATGTGCAAGAAAGCAACACATGAAATTTTCTCTCTGTTTGCATTCCTGTGGAGGAATATCCACAATGCAACATGCTGCATTTAAGCACAGGCAGCTGACATATTGCTTTGACTATTCTGGTATCCTGCAGAACAAGTGGCTCTCACTTACCGTGGCTTTACCAAGGATTAAAGCATAACTCCTACATTTGTTAAAGGTGAGTTTGCCTTTGCACAAATTCACAGTTTATTTAGTGCCTGCATCAATGCAGTTGGGGTTGATTTTTGAGGTAGTGGTTGCTGAAACTCTTCAAGCTGGGGTTATTGTTGTCCAGGCTCTCTGAATATCAGATTCTCAGAGAATATTATATTCTCAGAAAATCAGAATACCAGATTTTTACATGAGTCATTGGACCCTAGAAGCATGTAGAAAATCCTCCCATACTCTTAAGGTCATTCTTATAAGCTGAATTTAGACTACAGTTTATAGAATTTTGGGTAGAGGACAATGGGCATAAGAAGTGGGCAACAGCTTTCACAGCAGGCACATTCCTCACAATTGCCTAAGTGGGGGACCAGGCTGCAGCAGCCTCACTGACTTCAATTTAGGTAGTGTAGCACATTCAAAAGTCCTAAATTTCAGCAGTATCCATGCACTCACTCAGGGTTTATCTCTGAGGACTCTAAGGAGTGACGAGGATAAACCAATAGGGAAAAAACCCACCAGGTTTATCATGAATATAGGTTTTCTGTAGACAGCAGGGTGTTACTCAAGCACTGCTGAAGGACTTTGTCTTGCCTATTGGGTAGCAGTGTCAGGGTTTGGAGTCCAAAATGCAATCCCCTGACATGATTCACTGGCCCGGAGTTGTATTTGGTGAGTGATAATATCAATTGCAGAATCGTAGTATGGTTTATTTACTGGTCATATTAGCATGTGAACTGATTCACATTGCCACAGAAAACCCTTGCTTGCATATGAATGTTATTACGCTATCAACTGCTTCTGATATCTCACAGATTTTTTTTTCTATTTTCTCCTTCCTAATCTATTTTTTTTAGGCCAACAACCCTGCTTCAATGCCAGCATCTGCCTTTCTAATAATGTAACTATTTACTGCATCATTGTGCTCTACTCTCATTTCATGTTGTCACACTCTCCATGACAATATTTGAAAATTGTCAAAACCCTCAGTGAGAAATTTGTACCAGAGGGAAAATGAGAAACACAAGTGGTGCAGCCAGGTTATCATGAAAAGGCACAGAGGCTGTCGTCACGCCATACCTCTCTTGTGTGACCTCCTTCTGGACTCAGGCTGAGACACTCAGACTGCCTCTGCTGGAAAAACTGATGCTTAGTTTATTTTTGGTGTGCTTTCACTATAAATGTTCTGAGTCCCTCTGGACAGTTCTATGTTTGCATCAGCATTCTCTGTGTTCTTCAGTCAACAAAGTTCACTACTCTCTCCAGCAACAAACGCCTATGCAGCAATCAGTGAATTATTATTAAAACAGGAATTGCTTGTATTGAGTTATATCTTCAGGACTGAGTGAGCCTAACTTAGACTAAGAGTCATTAACTGAAGAAAATGTGCTGGATAAAAGAGAAGTAAAAATTAATGAGTGAATATGCTTGTTATCAGCAGGCATCAAATGTTTTCCTCGGCTCAGTCCCTAAGCAACTCTATATCTGTCACTGTGGCCCTCAGGAAAAAAAGAGATCCCTGGGTTTTCCATGCCTCATCAAAGCCGTCCCAGTGTGTGTTTTCTGGGGACTGTGGCAGCCCAGGACACACTACAGTCATCATGCTCACAGTAGGGAAAGGAAGGTGCTTTAGGAAGAATCGTAAATTTGGGCAATCAAGTGTTTGGGACAGGGTGGCTACAAACAAGTCTGTCTGTATGTTTTAGCACATTGTGCTCTATTTTCATACTGTTTTTCAACTGCCATCACACATGCCCCGAAACCCCACCGGAGTTACGTGTCAGCCAGGTGGTGACTGTCAAGCTGCTCAGCTGTCCTAGTGCAGAGGGACGTGCCTGGCACCTACACACCTCCTGCCTCCCCCAGTGGCAGCACGTATCTCAATCTCCCTGAGCAAATGGAGGCACCGGTAATCCCAGTCCATTCATTCTCCAGAGGTCTAAAACACTCCTCTTCAGGTGTTACACTAGAGTCCTCCACTGCATAGGCGGGGATTAACAAACTGCTGCATAAGATGCTCCCACAGAAGGATGCAGCTCAACCATTGCCAGGCTGGCTGACACTTGATAGTGTCTGTTTCTCTGGTTGGCTTGTTTGTAGCAATGTGCAATCCATTTTTCATTAGGTAATGTGCTAGTAGTACATGGACAACCCTTCTGTAGCTGGTGGAACAAGAAGTCTCCCAATCAAGATATCCAGAGGTCTACTTTGTAACCAAACAGTTTAAGAGTGACCCAGACAAAATGTTCCTCTGCTGTCCTACAAGCTTCTGGGTAAAACAAGGTCATTTATTTTCTGGAACGAACATTGAAAGGAATTAGGGCTATCTGCACTCTTTTTTTTTTTTTTTTTAAGAAGTATTTGTAGCAGTACACATTTAGAGTCTCTGTTCTTAATAAAGAAGCCAAATACAAAAAAACCCCTTAAAAAACAAAACATCACTTTAGACTTATAAGGCACAGAACTGCAAGATGTCTGCATATGTTACTCCATGTAATAAACACGATATTGTGTCACGCTTTATTTCCTGTGGTTTGAAAACCCACCTGTTAAGTTATATATTGCCCTATACATAACATGGTTGTATAGAGGACTCTTCCCAATGATAATGTAAGCATATACTATTAAAACCAGCACATACTCACAAATCCAAACAGAAATACACATTGAGTTACCATAATTTTCAGTAAAAACAATTGTCCGAATGTTTTTGGAATAAAGCTGGTTCTATTTTCCCAGTTTTGTTTGGCTAGTCCAATGAGGCTACAAAATACCACCAACTATTAAGGATGTGAAGTCAAAAAACTTTTTTCAGCTCAGCTGTACTGAATGGCAATTACACATTCTGAACAATCATACAACTTCTTTAATCAAATGAGGTAATATGAAATTGGCTAGATTTTCCTCAATACTTTCAACTCCAGTGAAAAATACAATAATTAAACTCTCGGTACAATGACTTTCAAACCTCTGTGCACTCTCAGCCCCCTCTCTTTTTCCCTTTCTGGATAATAAATCCTTATGAAAGCTGCCACCACGACTGAGACAGGTTGTGAAATTGTTTAATAATGTTGACTCAAGCAGTGACATCATTTGGAGACTCTTGCTTTTCTTGCAACGTCTTCAAAGACAACTGGAATCTGGTGGATGTTACAGAGCAGACACAGCCCCCTGCAGTAGGAAGGAAGGTGGTTGATGCAAGGGAGCTCTATTTCCCCCATGGGGATTGAGGTGAGCCAACTTTAGGGGAGGAAACCCCACCACTGTCCTCTTTGTCCTTCCCTGGTGGTCTTACAAGCCCTTCTTTGAAACACGTCTCTTGGGAGAGGGAGGGAAAAGTCAATGCCTCATATTTTGAAGGCCAGGGAGCGTGCCTAAGCAACTTTTGTCACCCCAAGCAAAATATTTTAATGTGCCTGGAGAATAAAAACCCCCAGCTGGAAAGCAAACCCCACAGAGTCAATTGTTTTCCCCATTCTGAGAAGATCCTGCTGCGTCAGGTCCCGGCTACTTTCTGAACATGTGTGGGGTCGACAGTCAGATTCCAGGAACATCTGCTTTACAAAATGGATAATTTCATCAGGAAAACACAAATCTGTTATAAGAAGAAGAAAAAGTACATGATTCTGAGGTTTCTTTCCACTGTCAAACCTTGTCATCTGCAAACAACATTAGCCTGATTCCAGTGAAAAATTATCAGGCACTATATTGGGGAAAAGGTCACTTTTGCTGTTCCCTGTACGGGAGGTGCTGTCAGTTGGAGCATCCTGGCTCTGTGGTGTGACAACCGCACCACATTTCAAAAGGCCGTTCAACCCCCAGAAAACGCTGTAAAATAATAACAAGCTTCCAAATATGTTGTGGCTTTTAAATTATATATATAAGAAACTTGAACATTATGTGTTTGGATGGATGTAAAATGTCTGTCTTTCAAAAGCGAGGCTGCAATTCTAAGGATGCCATGGAAAGAAAAAAAAATTACTAGCTCTAGTAACAGATGTGAAATTACATTAGATAAATATAATCATTAGTTTCAGTCTCACCCTGGTTAATTTGTTTGTGGAAATGTGCAACCCATTATTCATTAGGTAATTTTTCACACATTGATTAGAAAGCCATGTCGAATTGTGACCCTGCACATTGGGGTTTGCCTATCTTGCAGTGAACTATATCGCTTACAATAGTGGAAATGGGGGACAAAATGTTTATCTCAGGCTGATTTTGTGCCAATAAGTAAAGTAAATCAATAGCCAGTGAAGTGTGAACGACATTTCTCTGCTGTATAATATGGTTTTGGGGGCAATTTGACATGCTACAAGGGGAAACAAGGGTCTTGAACAGAAAGGTAATAAAAGCAAATCATGCTGGTAACTGTTACTGAAGTCTTGTGTTTTTCTCTACATGGGCAGCTTTAAGATGAGAAAAATAATGCATGTAGCAGTCCAAAAACACTGAGACACTCCCCAGATTTGTGAACATTGGAGATCAAATCCAGATGTGGTTGAGAGAGGCTTGGGTCTCTGGAATGGATGCTGACTCTGTGTTTAGGCAGGCCACTGGGCTGTGCTGGCAGTGCCATTGCTTCCATGATACCACTTGCCTCTGCTGACATCTTTCTTCTTGCAGCTTCCTGTCTAGGGGGTTAAATTCTGAGGCTGTAAATAGTTTTGATTCAAATCACAGGAGCAGGTATTCCCACATCCCCATGAGACCACTGCAACATGTATGCAGCTTATTTTAAGTGGCATTTGCTGCTAGTGCAAACCAGCAGAACTTCATCAGCTTCAATTTATCTGTTTGCACAGCACAGAAGCTGAACAGCAGACCCTTCCCTACTGTTAACTTTGGTATTTTGTCATTGTGAATTGCAGATAAGTTAAAGAAGGAAAGAAGGGAGAGTGGCATGTTTATGGTTGCTGTTATCAGGTCTGTCTTTTATATCCCTGCACAATTTATTCTTCCCAGAAGACAGTTTGGGCAACATAGGTACACGATCAGTGATTTTTCACAAGCACTCATTGTGGGATACTTTGTTTCATCCCCACTACTTCCTGAGTCAGCCAAAAGTTAATGGGAGTAAACCTTTTTTTTCTAAATTGTGTTAGCTTTTCTGTTGCATGCTCTGCACAGACCACGATGGCATTTGCAGCAGTCTACAGTAAAATACAATAATAAACTTGGCCAAGAGAAAAAACAGTGTAACATACCCAGACAGGAACCTTTGGGCACTCCTGTGCCCATGACAGCCATTACAATGAATTTTGGCCAGAGCGAGAAGCTATGAGGAAGTTGTTCCCCTACACATTAAAAAAGTCTGTGCTTTCTAGTTCCTCTCATCCCCATCACCTCAGTCTTGGGGGTGCAAAGTCTCTTCAGGGTCTGGGCCAAGCTGGCAGAAAAACTGCTGCAGTAATGAGGTCTTTTTGCCCAGGTGCTAAGTAGTTTAAGGGAAGGCAAGGTGTTTGAGCAGAAGGTTGCAGGGGGGAGACAGGCTGCTCTAGAGAAGCCCTTCAAATTGAGAAGCTGACAATCCTATATTCCCCAGGGTGCTGAAAGTGGCGTGTGGCACAACCCCTCTGAGAATGGCTGTACAAGAGTCTGCCTGCCACAGAGGGGGCAACACAAAGGTGTTTGTGTCTACCCAGGAATAAAGATCCTTCAGTCAAATCACACACTCTGTCTGCTGGAATTAGAAAGGCTCAGCTTCTGACATGCTTTAAAATAAAAATAATAATTGATGTAATTAAAAAAACACATCTTAATATCAGTCAAACTTGGCTATTAATGATGCATTTGGGTTTGCATAGAAATAAAATTAAATTGTCTGAAAGAGACCTGAAAGTCAGAAAAATAATAGAACAACACCTCTATTAAACCCAGAGGAGTCTCTTCTAACATCAAAGGGGCAAAAGCAATATATATCTGTCAATTTATAATGTACCTCTGCCTGGCATTTTATGCCTCAGATGTGTTCTTTAAAATACAGATTAAAATAACTTGCGTTTTTCCACATAATGCATACTACATTAAGGCAATTAACATTTAATTAACAGCAGGTTTTCCTAGGCAGGTCAGATTGAGAAGGGCTCACTGTTGTTGCCACAGAAAGTGGAAGGCTGGGCTGTTTGGTTTCCAGAAAAGGAGCAGCTGTTATTGAGCCCTGACAGTCTGAAATCATCCTGAGTAGTCTATAATGCTCTAAAGGACAAGGAAAGCAGGAGGAGGTGGCTGCTGTTGGTGTCACAGAGACCATCTGAGGCTGCTGGAGAATGTAATCTGCTTTATAAATCAGTGCGCTGTTGTTAGGGTATCTTTTTAATTGAGCTGACAATAGAGCTTTAAAACTCCTATATGCACTCAGTAAGCTAATTTAACTGTTTTCCTCTGATATGCTTTTTAATTGTGTGAGCAAACCAGTGCAATTATTTCTCACACTTTTGCTTTTCGTCTATCCTTTTTGTTGTTTCTCTCCTCTTCTTTCCAGATTCTTCATTCTTTCTCTGGGTAGCTATCTGGGGCTTATTGTGTATATTATCCAAGGATACACAGATGTACAAATTTCATTAAGAAGTCACATCGTTGCTCTGAACTGAAAGCTGCTATCAAGATGGTGCAAGTATTTGTAAAGGGATCTTTAACAAGGACAGAAATACTTAAATGAAGCTAAGATGGATGTAGTGAATCTGTAATAACACAGATGAAGGTCTCCTGGGGAAAATGAAAAAAAACCCAACAAACCTAAACCAAACAATCTCAAAGAGAACTTGGAAGAGTGTGGGGGCTCCCAGAAGGTGATGGAGTTTGTCTTTTCTCCTCAGTAGGTGTAAGACAAGGCTCTAAATCATAACATCAGTGAAATGCAATAGCAACAACGACCAACTGTCATTTTCAATAGTACGATTGAAGGCTTCATGTTGGGGAAGGAGGTTATCCTGGTATGCTCCTAGGCTTTGGTTATTGCAGGCAGAACTGTTCTTACAGCTCAAGGCAGTCTGAGAGAGAATGATTCAGACTAAAAAACATTCATGAATGGTTTTGGCTGTGGTTTTATTCCTCACATATTTCCAGAGGAGAGCAAACAACTTTCCTTCTTTTGGTAGGTAACAGATTTTTACTACTGAAAGTAGTCCATCTGTGCTGGTGAATTTGTTAATGTCCATAACTGCATATGTTCGATGGAGAGATCAACAGGAGAACTGTAGCGCAAGGACAGACCTCATGGAAAATGTGACCCCAGGAATAATATGTAGATACATTTACGTACATCTATACACACACACACACATATATACACATACATACACACACACATATATATATACACATCTATACGTATACACACACACACACACACACACACACACACACACATATATGTATGTATGTAAGTATGATGAATATAGTATATGCATATTCCCAGCAAAGGGTGTGAAACTGGATAACCATTTAAACATTTCACCCTGTGGATTCTACTCCTCAGATTGCGGAGGAGACAGAGACACAAAATTCATGAAGAAACTGCTCTGCTGGTGGCACAGGCAGGAGCAGCAGCTCTGCCTGCTGTAGTACCATGTCCGGCCTGCCCCAGCAGGGCTCTTCGATGCTGTTAGCCAGCACTATGAGTACACTGGCCCAGCAAGCCCAAGGACCTGCCTTAGATAAACCCAGAAGTCAAACACAGAGATGGAAAGAAGCTGGTGCTCTCTGCCTTCTCTTGTTGGTTATAGGAGCTGCAGTGAGGAACTAAACCCAGAGGATGTGGATCCTTTTGGACTGCTCCTCCTTGGGAGCTCTGGGGAGCACTGCAGTGCTGTGGGCTCCAGAGGTGCAGCTGAGAGTCAGGGCTGGAGCATTACTGCATTCCTGGAAGCTCTTCAGCTCCTCTCTCTCTACCTGGGTGGTTCTGTATGGTGAAAAATACTTCAGTAAAGTAAAGGAGGACCAAAGTGACTTAACAGTACATTTGTTTTCAGAAAAAGCATGGGTCTGCCTATGTGGGACTTAGAGCAGTTAAGGGTAGTGGTTTCTGTGGGTGTCAGCATGCCTGCCTGCAAAGGGTAGGGCTCTCAAACCATGCAAGGAGTACCATGCAGAGAGGGGGTTATAGTATATTTATTTTAGTTTGTTACTGGGAGTAACTGAAAGAAAGTGGGAACCTGTCTTCTTGGGAAAATCAGTGCAGAGTCAGCAGGGCAAGAGTTTCTGGAGCCATAGCTCTTCAATGCTCAGTTAGAATATGCGCTAGTGCAAAGAAAAGATCTTTGATTGCTGTTTGAGCAAGGCAAATCATGCCAAAACTACCCTCTAGTGGAAATAACCTGTCCGAGGACAAGCAGGATCATGGAGATTTCCTGGTAGTTAGATTGCTTAGTGACTTCCCTTCTGCCAGGTCAGAGCAGCACAGGACTTTATGACAGCCCCAGAGACATGCTCTTGCCTGGGGGTGAACTACTGCAAAAAGAGCAAACTGCTCCTGGACAGGTTGCGTTGCTGCTGAGCTGGCTGAGTAGGGCCCAGATGTTGTAAATTGGTTGCCATGCCTTGTCTCCCACCTTCCCATTTTTCTTTTGTTTCACCATTATTATAAAAAATTGGTAGATAGCTAATATTACAAGTCCAGGGCAAAACTACTCATACGTTCAGTGTAAGGACATTTAAATATTTAAAGCAGATGGTTCCCAATGACCTTACATGTCTCCTTTATAAATGTATCTACTGTCTTATAGAACCATCTGCATCCCAATATGCAGCTCATATGTTTCCAAGTGTTTCCTTGTTAACCAGCAGAAAACTTCGTCTGATGTGAGATAAAGGTTCAAGCTCAGTAACTGTCGTGCAAATCAGCACTCCAGGTGGGAGCAGCACTTACCCCAGGGCAGTGAGGTGTTGGAGCCTTGGACTTGGCATTCTAGGTGGATCAACCAGGCTAGAATTTGGAGGATGCCGACAAGTTTCCTGACATGACCTGAGCCTGGGAAGTCCAACAAATAATTTGCAAAAGCATAGCCACTGACAATGACAGGCATACATCTTGCCTGATGCACCTGCATCACCTCAGCAAGGCTATCTGTGGAATGCAAACCAATGCAGAGCAATGCATGATTTCCTATCCCCCCCAGATCAGCCTTGCTCCCCGCTTTTTTCTTGTACGGAAGAGCAGAGCTAAACTAGTAAAAGCAATTTTCCATTCTCTGAGAGACCCAGGGGAAATGAGCTCTGATCTTGTGCTCGTCTCACACTCCCTTGATTCCCTCAACTGGCAGCTTTCCTGTGCTAGTCTCCACTGTGCAGAGCTTCTCTGTCATTACAGCAGTATGGTTGCCTCACTCCTTTCAAAGAAAAATCCTTTAATTTTTAGGACTCACTCTGGTGACTGGCCGTGTGCTACCTGCACTTTTTTTTTGGTAGGAAATAATCTAAAAGAATTGTTCATAAAACATATATAAGTGGCAGGTAGATGGAAAGTGGCATGCCTCTAATTTAAATTTCTATTAGAAAAAAATACAGAAATGTATTACATGAGATACTGCTAAGAGTTGTATGGAATATTGTGTTTTAAGACCTACTGTAGATCTATGTCGGTGCCTGTGAAAGAGAGGATAATTAGTGCCCGTACTCTCAGTCATATCAGACTAAAGGTAATGGGGTGTAAGAAATGGTTCATTAGGCTCTCTCAAGTACTTTTACTGTGTCCATACTATTTATACCAGCAGAAAAAATTCAATGTCTTTAAAATCAAGTCAAAGCATTCGCCTTAGATTCTTCAGTTTAAGAAATAACATTGAGTGATGATCTCTTAAAGTCAAATGGAAAAAAAATGTACATAGAAAAACCCCTTAAGCCAGTTTTATTAGCATTCTGTGTCACTCCAAGGCTGTCTACATACCTATGCAAATCCTGCCTCCTTCATTTGTGCTCCCCTCTGTATGCTTAGCCTACAAGAGGGAATATTTGTGGCTGGAGGAGGCAAGCAAACAAAGGCATTGCATTTATTTTCAAGAGAAACATGCATTTAGAATATCCTTTGTTTTCTTGTCTTGACAAAAGAGCAAACAGTGTGGAGGAGAGCAACAAATGGGGGTAAGGGAATGGAAAGAATGGCTGAAAAAAAGGGTTAAACCCTAAAATATATGTAGCTCAAATACACAAGGGAAGGATAGGATGGCATGCTACAAATGTTTGAAGGGTACAGCTATCAAATGAGAGGGGAAAAGTTATTTAGGTTGAAAAGAGAGATATAAGTAGGACTAATACAAGGAAGTTAACAAACAAAACATTTAGGTTGAAGAATCAGGAAAAGCTTCCTGAGAGCAAAACATATAATACAGCTCTGGAGCAATCTCTCACAGGAACCAGAGAAGCTCCATCACATGAAGCCCTATGAATTTAAGACTAAATTGAAAAAGCATGAGAAAATATAAGGAGAATAAAATATACGGCACTTTTCTGTGTGCTGGATTCTGTGGTGGATCACCAGGGGCTGCTCCCCTGCCCTCTGTTTCCTTTTTTTTCTGGTCCTTTGCTAACAATGTGCCATTTGTACTTTCTAGAAAAGTAACTAACACAGCAAGGGTAAATTTGGGAGTCAGTCTATTAGCATAAATTACACTATGTATCTACAAGATAATAAGGGCATAGCAAAGACACGTTGTACTAATACTGCATGCAGTTCTGAGTGCACTTCTGAACATCCTCATTTTTTGGTTTGCAGTCTTGGGCACCTCCATTTTGAGAATTTGGCCCTGGGTAAGTGCTTAAATTGGTGCCTTTGCAGTCTCTGGCAAGGATTAAATGAGCTGTGTTTGACACCATACTGTCCATAGGTGAATTGAGTGACTTGGCTAACACCAGGTGTGGAGCACCCACAGCTCCCATGGGTTTGAAAAGGGAGAGGTAGTGCTCAGCTCCTGTTGGTGGCAGATGCTTCCCATGGCTTTTGGGTCAGTGTCTGATTTTGTGCAGGGCTATGGAAATGCAAGCCCAGCAACTTGAGCTTGGCACGGCAGGAAAACGTTTCACAGGAAAAGGTAAGTGGGAGTGCAGGACACTGCAGTGACCTAAACTTGTGTCCTTTTGCTTTTGGGCAACAGAAAGGAGCTGCATAAATCATTCCAGTTCCCTTAGTTTGATATGTTTTTCATCTGACCTATCTAGGGCACACACTGGCCCAGTTGCCATATTGTATAAGGACAGGTAGGACACTCAACTCTTTAACATACAGATAATGAACACCTGCACCCAGAGAGAATACACAATTAAGGCATCCTGATTAATCTGCTATCAGAGAACAGACATACAACAGGGAGTAGGCATATCCTGAAAGAGGTAAGGAGTAATTTCCCACCTATGTAAAATATACACCATGTACATTTAAGTGCCAACTTCAGCTTGCGCTATTGTCACTCGTTCTACAACTGCTGCATGAAAATATAAGCTTGTAACTGTAAAATACTGTTGGGAGGTTTAGTTACAGTAGCATCATAATTTGTCTTTTCCCACATTTTAGAAGGTGTTCCCATATTTTAGTGGTGCTTGGTTTTAGAAGATTATGATTTTTCCTTCACATAAAACTTCTCCAACTTTGCGGAAAATAATTTGATTGGAAAAAGGGATTATCTCAGACGTGTTTGTCTTTATGTATTCACAAACAAATGGTTGGTAACCTGTAGCCTCCACAAACAAAAGTGTTAATGATTACCTGTGAAATCACAGGAAAGAGCTCACCTGTGTGAGATAACCCTGTTCTCCAGAGCTTTTCTGGTGACAGTGATCACCACAAGCATGTGTAGGCGTTTGTGATGAGGAAGCTCAATGTTTTCCAGCATTGCCCTGGTCTTCCACTGAAAGAATTTTTTTTTACCCTGAGAACTTAGATTTGTTAAAATCAGCCTCTGCAGTCCTTAGAGAAGCAGTAGAAACACTCAAAAGCCTCCTGACTTCAGCACTGGTTGGATCTCTCTTTCCTGCATTAGAACTGCAGGACTAGTCCATAACTACTTTGTAAGCCAAATGCTTAGCTTATAGCACTGCCTGCATCTGATGTTTGCTCCAGGAAGGCAGACTGAAAAATATTCTCTATTTGTTTAGAAAGCACCAGTATCTCTTCAATGCAGAAGGCAGAATGAAAGCTAGCCTCATGTGTTAGCATGAAAAACATTTATCAAATGTTTGGTGAAATTCCAGTGTACACTTGCTTTACCTCAAAAACATTCTATAAATCAGTCTGAATTTATATTAATTTTATGAAAATTACCCTCCTAACTGTGGAAGTGTTTTGGGGACCCACAATGAGCCATGATGCTGCTGTGTCAGACCCCATGCCAACAGAGAGCTGGAAGATTATGCCTGTATGGAGGAGTCGACACTCCTTTCATGTAAGAGTGCTAAATGATATTTCCATTGCATTTACTGCACAGGGTTGAAAACTCTGGGCTAATTCTTGTTAGCAGCAGGTTTGGCAAAGGTAGGTCAGGTCCCCAACAAGCTGCAAAAGCAGGGGAAATGCCAATTCAGGTGCTGCACCCTGTGTGGAGGCACAGCATTTCCTAGGAATATGCAAGGAAAAAAGCTCTTTTGTGGTCATGCACAGCTGCACATTACAGGTGTCTTCCTCACCCTTCCACAACTCATTTCAGTAAAGCAAGGTATTTCTGCACAAAACCACCCTTTGTAGTAAACTTTCAGACCATTACACAATTTCAGACAGGACACTTTTAACAATAAATCACTCTTCTTACTCTACTTTGTGGTTTTCTTTACTTACGCTCCCCCACCCCCTCCAAAATTCAGGGGAATTCCAGAACATTTTGCAATTAGCTAAGGATTATATTTCCTTATTTTTATTAATTTTATGTAAAGTGGGATTTATCAGTGGAGCATTCATTGACACTGACTTCAATTTATTCTGATGAAACTGACTGACATCTGTGTGTGCTGTTCATCAGTCATAATTTAAACCATTCTTAATTGCATTAAATGTAAATTAAGACATTCAATTTCAGCCATTATTTTTCATAAAACACTGTGAACTGAATTTTAGTGGGTCACGAGATCTTACATTCAAAATAAATAGGGTAAATTTGAAACTTACCATTGATGTTCATATTTCACCCTTTGTCGGCTGTATTTCTTTTGTAGCTTCCTAGATTGGAACAATTAATTTTCTCTCTGAAGGGAACATGAATGGCTAAAGATGATGTAGCTGAGTTTTTTAACAAATTGCTTTATCATTTCTAGAGCTTGCTTGTTACTACAATATATTAAATATATTAAGAGAAAACACAATTAACCTTTCATCTAAACCAAATGACAAAGTAAAACAGAAAACGTAAACCACACCAGAATCAGCCCTCTGATTTTGAATTCAGAAGGCTATGCCAATGGATTTATTTGCTGAGCTTCCTCAAGGTGGTTTTGCAAAGCAAAATCTGTCCAGCAGTGAGGGCTTGGGTCAGCTCATCCTGGAAATAAAGGGAAGACATGCAACACTGTCTTTGTTATAAAGGAGAGTGGTGTTCATTGAGTGGATTGAGACACTGTCTGGGAAAGCTTGGGAATTTCATTTTTGCAAGTTAAGACCAAAGCTCCTCTTTAATCCCGTGGATCTGGTCTCCAATATCTGGCACGGCAACCAGCATAACCCAACAGTGAGGAGGTGATTTTTAAAAAATTGTGTCTGTTTTGCTCCAGAATGAGGGATGAACTGAATACTGTGGCTTAATAAGGAGAACATCCAAGCCCAGCTAACTCCTTTTTTGAGTGGAGCAGCATGGCATGTCTCCAACCTAACATAACGAGGTTGGCTCATGGCAGGGAAAGCTGCAGTTGCCCTTGGGCAGCCCTGACTAGCCCAACCTGTGCTGGAGTGAGCAACCCTCACCCAAGAGGCAGCTTGTGTCCATGGGGCTTACCCTGAGAGGGGCCAGGAGGCCGGCCCTGGTACTTGCACTGCTGAACTGGTTGACAGTGTGGGGCTCTTAGGGAAAGGCTGGAGGGATTCTTTCTCTGGTTCCTTGCGGTGGGTTTGGATGCTCAGTTACCTGCCTGTCTCCCACTTTACAGTGCAGGACTGCTGGTCTGGGAATGGGTGGCTTGTTGGTGTAAATGGATGTCCACAGTGGCTTAAACCAAATTATATCCCCATTTAAGAACTCTTTCCAGCTCAACACTGGCACCTGCCTTGTTGCTCCTCTGGACCACTCACTAGAAGGTGCTGGTGTGACACAGTGCTGACCACCTGGAGCCAGCTTTCCTCCCAGCCCACTGCTAAGGATGTCCCTGTTACATGTCTAGAGCTCTGCTGTGCCCCAAATTGGTATTCACTCTTACAGTTCATTGAATAAAGACTACTCCTGTGGCTACAGCTCTTCAGGATGATATGCAGAAGTTGGCCAGCAAAGGGAGGACCACAGGCCTAGCCTTACACATGCAGGAAAAATTTATATAAATATTATCTATGACATTAACATTCCCATGCCAGTTCTACTCCTGAAGAATGAAGTGTTGCAATAAGTCTGGAGATGGGTAGTGATGCAATCATTCTCCCAGTTTCTTGCTATTAATATATGTCTCTTACTCATTTTTAAAGATAGAGTAAATGAGAGTACTGAATATAAATGGCCTTTGTAAGTCATTGAGGTCAGTGAAGCATGTCATTGTTTGCAACTTGAATTCCATGAAAGCACTGGCTAGCTGAGAGGCACACTATATCCTTTTTTTTCCTCATAAATAAAACCCACAAACAATATTCAGTATGTTTAATGATAATTATAAAATAACACTGTGTACAATGAGTTTCCAAAGGCAGAACTAGTTGTGAGTGCTTAATAATGTGACCTTACAGTGTCATCGTTAGCGTACGTGATGCCTATATGCCAGCAATGTATAAATTATTTCTCTGGCTGTACGTTAGCAAACATTTGATTATGATTTATTTTGGGGTTCTCTGAAAGATGAAGTAAGTTCTTTAATATTAGCATTACTAATGATTTTAATGAGGCATTAAAATGTTGCAGTATTGTAGGAACATTTTTCTTTTTTAATATTATTTCATTAATAGTTTACATGAATGTTAATGTTAAATTGATTATAGAACCTGAAAGAGTAATCCACAAAATGTCAAAGTGCCATTAGCACAGTGAAAGAGCCCTCCAAAGGCAGGGATCTGGTAAGAGCTAATGAGATATCTCTGTACACTGAAGCGGCTTTTTCTAAAATTAATCTGAAAATTAGGTTTTAATATCCTTCACTTTGGGACTCTCCAGCCATTTGAGCGACTGAGTCTTCAGCCTCATGCACACAAAAAGACAGATCAGGAGTGGGCCCAGAAACTCCCTCAAAATTTGGTCTCATGCATGCAAGCCCCAGTTAAAAATCTCAAAAAGTCAATGGTGAAAATATTAAGCAGAAGAAAAAGGTGTTTCATAGGATGTGATGACTGCATTATTCATCTATTGAAGCTCTGCAGAGTGGATCATCCATAGGAATCTAGGGTTCACATGCATTATGTACTGTACATGTCACAGTTAATTTGAACAAGAAAGAGCATGTTGAGCTCTTTCTGTAAGTTTTGCAAAGCAAGTTTTTAGATAATACCAAATTTTCTCAAAATACCAGAGGGCAGGTGTATTCAGAGGAAGACTTGGAAATATGCTGCATTAGAATGCCTAAATGGCAGTAGGGGAGAAGGAGGGCTGGTAAAGGCTCTAATACACACATGTGAGATTCTCTACTGATTCACAAATTTGGGAGGTAGTAATATTTCAAGAGTCTTGTTCCACAGCAGTTCTGCCTTAAACAACTGGCACTTATGCAGCAGATGAACCAAGGTCTCACTGACCTTCACAGCTTTACAGGAAAAAGTTAATGTGAAGGTGAAGCATTCTCAAATAATGTAATTTACATGTTAGGTAAATCCATGCTCTCACATGCTGTGCATATAGGTCTTGAATTTCCAATGACAGTTTTATTGTGGCTGGGGCAAAAAGCATTTATATCTTAGATCTGTTATCTTCTTATATTATAAGAAGTGAAGAGGTCAACTGAGTAATTTTATTCTTCTCCCCTAACTTAGTTCCATGCTAGGGAATATATGAGTATCCAGGGATACTAATTTGTGTAAACCCATCATGTGCACAGCAAAGCAAATATTGTCTTTTAAGTATGACCATCAATACACGTGCCTACCTGCAGTCCCCCATCAGCCTGTCAGCAGCTATGGTATTCCACACCAGATCTTGACTACTGATGTCCAAGACTTTCTTGCAGCGGCATTTCCAGGATCCCAATTTTACCACCAGGACAAGCCTTGTCCCAGCACCATTTAAACAGACATGTCCAGAAATTTGGGTATCGGGGTCTTGGGACCATGGGGACAGCCCCAGGGCAAGGTGCAAGGTGCAGGGGAGGTGGCACTTGTGTCTTCACAAGTGAGACCCAGGCTTTGGCCTGGACACAACACAGTGCACCACAACAGTGCACTTCAGTGTACTTGAACTGCATCCTAAGCCCTCAACTCGTGGCAGACAAGACTGTATTGAGGTATTGAACTTCTAGTGGTGTCTGAGTTTCTGCAGAGGGGAGGAATGCAGTGGTATGGGGCTGCCAGACACTGGCTCCCTTACGGGTGGTGGAGGGAGCTGTGTGCCGAGCTGCAATCTGGATGTAGGCAGGGGGCCAGCCTGGCAGCTCTGGGCAGTGTGTGATTTGACAGCTCCAGGTGTCCCTCTCAAACTCTTCCAAACCACCACAGCGCTCGAATGAACCCCAGGCAGCAGCAGGTGCTGGAGGGAAAGCCCTGTTCTCCACAGCCTAAAACTGTACTGTGTCACCCACATCCCTCCAAGTCATCTCCCTCTGAGCCAAGACTCAGGCTGGAGACCAAGAGAGAGCTCAGCCCTAGGTGGGACTCGTTCTTGTCTGGGTGAGGCTTTTTGTCTGATAATGGCAATTAATAAGCCCAAAAAGACCCTTACAAATAGAATTTCTCAGTCACAGATGAGGAAACTGAGGCTCCGTAGCCTATAGCCTGATCCTGCTTGGCCTTTGACTGTCAAAACCAGTGGAAGTACATTCATGGGCCAAATGAGAGGACTGTGGGTCCTCTGCTATAGGTCTTTCCCTATAGACAAAACTCACAGAGTACTCACTACTGCTGGGAAAAAAAAAGGTTTGGAAAGAATTATAATGAATTCCTGTATTACAAAATTCTAGAGTGGATGTTACTCCCTCTACCTTTCCCATAAAAATACCTTGGCTGATTTAATAATTTATATACTCATAACACATTAATTCAATGTCATAGCTTTGCTTAGCTTTTTTTGGTTTTGTTTTTTTTTTTTTTTTTAAATAAGCAAGGAAATGGATTTGAAAAATGGCCTGAATAATTTTCTTTTGCTATGGCTTTTTTACCCTTTTGGTCAGAAAAGTGTTTTAATGGTCAGAAAAGTGTTTTAACGGTTTTACCCAGGGCATAGACTGAAGTCAGCAAAGCTGGTCTTGAGCATCATTCCACAGCCAAAGTGCTCCCAGGTTACAATTACCCCTTGCTACTCCATGGGGCAATGGGCAGCAAAATGCTGTTTTGAGTAGTCTTGAGAATGCACTTAGCTGTCAAGAGGCAGAACAAGGAAGCAGTGGCCTCTTTCCTTTCATCTTCCACCTTATAAATTAGGGATGGCAACCTTACTGATTAAACCAACAACTCTAAAAAGCAGTTAAGTAGTTAAAATCTAGATAATTTTCTAATTATAAGGAGAGAGGTGATCAGCTGAGAGAGAGACAGACAGTTCTGGCGTGTAAGCATAATTCCTCATTCCACCTCAAGTCCATGTATAGTTCTTAATTTTGATTTCACTCAGAATTCCTTTGCAGAAACTGATGGTATGATCTGGTTCATTATACTTAAGAGGGCATGCATTTATTATCCCATTTGTTTACATTAACTGAATATTCCAGCTTGTATCTAATATATGGAAACTACCATGGAGCTCCCCAGGAAGTCCTGAGTAAGAAGCACATTTATCCTGTTAAGACCTGTTTTGTTAAAAATAAACTGTAAGATTAATATGAGACTAATAAAGTAAGTAAGTAAATAAATAAATAAAATTATGAGACTTGCATTACTCCTTATAAGGGGGAGGTTGAGGCAAACCTGATAGCCTTGCCCCACACTCATAGTCAAAGAAGCCTCCGTCAGTAGGCGATTTTTCCTATGTGGATAGCATTGTCTTGGCCCTTCATCATTCCTAACTTCAGTGAATAAGCAAAGAGTTAACCTGGAATCCTTTGCCATTTGCAATCCAGTGTGCTGGTTTCCTGCAAGGGAGAGCTCAGGGTGAATTCATTTTCAGCTGAATATGTCATTAAGGAACAGGATTTATTAATGACTTATTAATGCAGACAGAGTCAAACTGAACTCTAGTACAAATCCTCTGGTATTCAAAGGAAATAACTGCTCATGAGGATATGGGCTGTATAGAGCCAGTTCCTGTCTTCAGATGTGGATATATAGGCAATATTAAGTACGCTGTTTAATACGGTACACTTATATTCATTACCACTCAGAATAATAAAAACTTCCCATTTTACAGTGACATTTATTTACTGCTGAACATCAGCCCAGGTGAAAGAACTCCCACTTCACTTCTGTATATAATCTCAGGTTCTGTCATTCACAGGTAGAAAACTCAGTTCTCTATTTAGCACAGTGTTGGTGAAAGATAGACATTTACAGGGCCCCTCTGCCCTTGAGCTGTTCCATTAGTGCATGGAAAGCACCTTGCAGCCTGTGACAAGCGCAGCAGATCGGCACTAAATCAAAAATCAGTGCCAGCCAGGGATCTAAGCCACCATGAAGGTCACAGCCATCAGCTGCATGCCATCTCAATCCAAACAAAACACACTGGATACAGGGGGATTTTCACTACTCACAATAGGAGACAAACACATCATGTTAGAGTAATCTCCTGATAGCAGCAAAATGGGTAACTGACCTTTTAAATACTTTTGAGTATTTAATAAAAGTTTGAAGACTGGGAAAAGAGGTATTGGTAATTTTTGGGTGCTTTTTGTAGTGTAACTGAAACATTGGCTCTGTGCCACAGCAACGCAAAATATTAACAAAGAATTTCTTTCCCAGAGCTGGGAGAGCTCATATGTATTAACAAGCTCATGAATTAATACCCTCTATTATTTTTTCCCCTAAATAAATTCTCCCTATTCTAGTGAATGCAAATAAACTTACTCAAGTAACCTTAAACAGTGGATTAATCTGAAAGACATTTAATTGAAGATAGAGTTGTGCACAGAATCTTTGCTGAAATTGTGACCAAAAGGCATGTCCAGAGTTGCATACTCTAACAGCAGCACAAATCTAAATGAACAGAAATTAGAGGGATTGTGGATTAAGGGGTTTAAATAGGGCAGTCAGGACGTGATCTACTGCCAAAGTTGAAAGGAGATGAGGGGAGCTCAAACAGTGGGATATAAACTGGCCAAGCCATGTGCCATCTCAGCCACACTGTGTGTCCGGCCAAGCTACATACGAGCACCCAAACAATGGGTGTATACAGGCTGATCCTCCTGCTGGGCTCTGTGCAGGAGATGCCTGTGTCACACACAGCTCTCCTTCTTCCCTTCACAGAGAGTGGAGGTGTGAAAATAATTTCCCACTACAAGAGTCTTTAGGATCAAGAGGACAGAGAGGAAGGAACAGCAGTGAAAAGATAAAAAAAAATTGTTTCTTCCCCTATGTCCACCAGAGGCTGATCTCCCTGCCCAGCCCCAGGCCTGGAGTTAGGAGTGTCCTCTCATCTCACAGACACCTGATTTCAGGGGTACGGGGTTGACTCACAGAGGACTGAGCACACACGTTCCTTCTGCTGGTTTCCCCTGGGTCCACCGAGAATTCGGAAAAATATGAGAATTTGGGAGTTAAATTCCACCATCAGTACAATCAGTCCCAGGTGGTTTTGCTCCTTCTCTTTGGACAAATTTTGGAGTAGACCCCCAGGTGAAAATAAAATTGCCTTCCCTTTTCTAGGTCTCTTCTAGGTCCCTCAGACTTTGCTCAAGAGGAGCCATTCTTACTCCCCCAAGATCACGATGTGCCCTGATTCATGGAGTCTTATTTTCCCAGATCTAGAGTAACTAATATTCTCCACCCAGAAAGAAAATAATACAACTGAGCATGTAAGTTTGTATTTGTGTGGAGGACAGAATGTCCCTTTCTTCACTATACTAAACTGCAAAGGTCACGTGCAACTGCATGAGAGGAAAATAAGGCCCATTGGAAATAAAATAACCTGAAGGGGAAAGGTAAAATTGCTTCCCTTTGGAGATCTCCACCTCCTGCTTTGGGAAGGACCATTCCTGTTAGAAATATAAGACAAAAGGAAGGACTCTGAATGGGTAGTATAGAAATAACATTTATGTAATCTACTTGAAAAGATCTATTGAAGTGTCAGAGCTTATTTTAGCTATGGTATCCAGGCTCTGTCAGACTAATTGGCTGCATCATTAATTATACAGTAAGCTAATTTAAATAAGATACAAACCAAAGCACTGGGTCAGGCTATGGGTTAATCAGTGCCCAGCAGTGGATACATTTTCTTAAAAGAGTGTACGAAGCAGGGCACATACAGAAGTAATCCCCCCCATATCACACTTTCATGGCTCCTGAACTATCATGTTTTAATAGCACCAATGGACCTACCTTTCAATGACACTGCCAATTCCTTTCTTGACTATTGCAATGTATATTCCTAAATAAAGGCGAAAGACTTGCCAACTTGTTTTTGGGACATGAAGATTTCTCTTTGAGGAGAATATTTGCAAACATGAATAGCAGGTTTACATTTTATTACTTATCTAAATGCTCATTTTGCTATTAAAAAAACATACATATCCCTGTACATGTGACTGATTCATAGATAATTTTACACAGTTTAAGTGCATCTTGGTTTTGTGTCAAAATCACACCTGTATACTTGCACACACTAACACAAGAGCACCACAACATATTGCAGGGAGTTCTTACTTTCAGGTGCCAGCTGAAGGCGGTACTTGAAAGCCAGGTGGTAAGAGGCTATTGTAAAGAGAAGAAAACCCGACAGAGCTTTCTCCTAGCCGGAGAAGTTTTCTGCCAACGCTGAAAGAAAAAAAAAAAAAAAAAAAAAAAAAACCCAGCCCTAAATATGGCTTGGAAATGTGCGTTGTGGGCGGCTGCCATCTACTGGCACAGGGGACGAGCCCACGGTGGGGGACTAGTCCTCGGCTCCTGGGGCAGGTTTTTCCTCCTTTCAGCTGACACACAGGGTCAGAATTTTGCCTTCCTTGTGCCAGAGCTTTCTGTATATCCATGGACATATCTGAGTGGCATTATTTTATTTAAATTCCCCTTAATGGCAGTTTTGTATACTCTTAAGTGAGGGAAGTGCTTAAAAGGACTCAGTATGAAGTGTCCTTTCCTTTTCCCTTTTCCCTTTTCCCTTTTCCCTTTTCCCTTTTTCTTTTTTTCTTTTTCTTTTTCTTTTTCTTTTTCTTTTTCTTTTTCTTTTTCTTTTTCTTTTTCTTCTTCTTTTTCTTTTTCTTTGTTAATAAAGTTTTTGTATTCATCAATCATCAGGAGTCAGCCTGGGAGTGTGCTCTGTTTAAATGCTCTGGCTTTTCACTTAATGTATCCCATCTGTTTCTGAAATAAATTGCAATAATCCGTGTTTAATGTTAATCAATGTATTACTAAATATGCAAATTATATTAAAAGACGTGGTTTGAAAAAGCTTTCATTTGTAAATATGGTAGCTGAAAACAGGAAGCATATCTAAAAGCCATTTAGATACAGTAGCCTAACTCTAACAGTGTGGCTGATTTACAAAGCGGTTTGCAAGTTGATCTTTCTCCCACAAGGGGATATGTAAAACTGTTGCATATCAGATTTTGTTAACATCTGATGGGTTACTGCTAACAGTGTAAAGGCCTAATATTCACAACCATGTCTCTTATTTAAATTAAAGCAATCTTATTCCAGCTTTCTAATTTTTGTGCTCATCCTAACATATGAATTTACATGAAGAGTTTATGAATCACAGTGAAAGCAATTTGAACAAGCTTTTCAATCAGTGTTACATCTTACTGCCTGATTTAGATAATTCATTGTCTAAGGGGCTCTTCTGGCCTCTCATTCTCCTTTCCAGGGGCTCAGTCTATGAAGCTGGCTGTCCCTGTTGGTGTGGCCACAGTCTCTCCACTCCTGTGCAGCCCTTGTGGTGCTGCTCCCATTACCAGTGTGTCTCCACACCCCAGCTCACAGAGGCCCTCTGGCATTTCTTGTGCGACTGTCTTAGACATGGAAGGTCATTTGTTCTTGTTGACTTTCCATGGAGCAGTGGAAAAGCATGTGCAAAAACACTATAAGGACGACATGACCCCTGAGCCCAGAATCATGGCACTGAACACAGGAAAGAAGGTACTGGTGACCAGTGATGGAGAGAAGATCCAGTTAGGAAGATAAAAGCTGAGACATTCTGCAAACATAGGTGGCTCTTTGTGGTCTCAGCCCAAGGTCACCCACTGCCTCTCTTGCCTCTTTTTTACTTTCTTTTTTTGTTCACACTCCTGCTACCTTCTGGATGGATAGTGTGATGTAACCAACTCCTATCTATCATGGAGCAGCTGTACCTGGAGGACCCAGGCACCACAGGCAAGGGTGGGTAGAAGAGGAAGCTGTGACCACTGTAGAGTTGCTCATGATGAAGCAGAGGGGAAGCCCAGGTGATGTGGAAAATGTAAACTATCTTTTGAGATAGTGTGCCTTGGCTGACAGTGTTTTCTTAAGTGTGTGTTTAGCTTGACAACAATCCTTTCTTTTCCCATGCTGTGTTACAGAATATCCTTGATGTTCAGGATGTAAAGTAAGCTCTAAACAGAATTATTTGAAAGAAAGTTTACCCCTTACCCTGGAGAAGGTCAAATCATAACTGCTTGAGGGGTGGTTTGTGGTTTGTTTTTCTTTTATATTCTTCTTTTATTTCTTTTTCCTGTTGCAGCTTCCTGTGAAGCATCCAGTGAAATTTACTGAAATGTACCAGAGTAGAAGGACCAGGAAACTAACCTATGACTAAACTTATCAGGGGTCAATGGAGATCTCTTGGGTCCTTACTACATTTGCTCTAATTCACACACCTTTGGTAAATAGGCCAAAATGATTAATTAATTTTAGAATAAAAAGGACCAAATATGGGACAGTTTTGACTGTGCCTCTTTCAAATGACCATTTGATTAGATATTATTATATGTGATGGCTTTGCCACAGTTTCCATGAGAAGTTGAACTAAGTTTTACTCCAACATCTTAGATATCCTGAAATTCAGACCTGGTCTATATGTGTGAGCAAACCTCCCAGGAGCTAAAAGTGGGAGCAAGGTTAGTAGCAGGGAGCTACCCTGTGAATTGAAACTGCTCAGTTCCTCACGGGTCTGTATGTGATCAGTGCCAGAGTTCGATAGCCCTGGAACAACACCTATCAGCCAAAGCGGGGGAGAAAGTGTGAACACTACTGATGGACTGTTATGCATTTACATTCAAACATATGCAAGCATTTCCTTTTTTGCCCTATAAATTTAATAGATCTGTTTTGTGAATTCAAAACATGAAAAATAAACAAAACTCCCTCCTTTACCCTGGAGAAGAGCTAGGAGGGGGAAGGTTACAAGCAAGGTTTCATGAAGATGTAAGACTGTAACAGCTACTGTTGAGTACTATACTTGTCTTCATGGCATGGGTCTCTGAGGGAAGGCTAAGCTGATGAACTAATTAAGATTTCCCTGTTGGTTCCTTGTGCATGGTGCTTGGGGGATTGATAACACAGATCTAGGCACTCCCAAAGGTATCCTGGGTAAGGTGATACAGTGCCCTTCACCCCTCTTGATGGGCGGTGGCTCTGCGTGAACTTGTCCCAGGAGGCATTTTTCACTGCCACAACCCTAGGAATTGAGTCCCCACTTGAGGATCTGATGTAGCAGCTTGGTTTGACTCCCCCTTTGCAAAGTCATACTCTTCCTTTGTGTCACAAAGCCCTAGAGTTTTGCCCTCAGCACTCTGGGGGTTTTGGTGACGGCATTGTGTTTGGTGACTGAGATTGCCCTTATGGAATATTTTTAATCTCATCTAATCAAATCAAAAAAGTGAAAGTAGCAACAAGGTCTGGAGTAAAGATTCTGATTCATAGAGGATTTATTGACAGTACCTTTGAAAGTACTGTTTAATATGCAAGGTAAACAAATTAAAAATCCCAGCTTGTGGTCCAAGGGCATTCACAAATTAGAAATGACCCCCTGCCTGCCATGAGAGTGCTAATGATGTGAAAACTGAAAGGAAGTGAATCCTCTTGGGAGAAGAGAGTGGGTCAGAGGGGCTTTTGTAATCTACCAATCTGTTTGGCTTTGACAGGCTCTTTGTCTAACATGGGAGATGACAAGAGGAGCTGAGGTGCCTGGCAAAGATGGGAATGTCTGCCTACAAGCATTACGTATTTTTCATTTTGTCTTCACTCAGTTGTTGGTATCTCTTGGCTGCCTGAGTTCAGGGAAAACACTTCCCCTTGCCGGCGGCTAAGGGGAGAAAGCACCACGAGCCCCAGTCGCTATCAGGGAGTATGACACAACGCGGGGCTTAAATCACAGACTCAGTAACTTTGTTTTGTTTCACAGCTGTTTTAATCACAAAAGTTGCCTCTAATCCCGACCTGAGAAAGCAAAAAGGTATCCACTATATCCCGAGGCCACATCTCAGTCACAGGCTGATGTGGAGACTGGAGTGTGGGTGGCGGCAGTGCTGGTATCAACTGCAGCAACTCAAGGGTGTGGTCTGAAGGCAGAGTTGGTCTTGACAAGGACCACAGCTAGTCTTTTCTACACACACTGACCTTTAGGATCTCTAGTCCCTTGCACAAGAAAGCAGAGCTCTGTCTCCAAGGGTGTCTACACAATTTTCCTTGACTCTATGAAGATTCTGAGTGGAGTTCGAGGCTCACTAAAATGAAAAAACAACAACAAAACCCGAACCAAACAAAAAACCCTAAAACAAAACAAACAAACAAACAAAAGCCATGTCATCACTTTCAGATAATGCTAAGATGGATATGCAGATGCATACACAGGTGAATATGCATAGAAATCCAGATGGATATCTAGGAAGTGCAGGCAGGGAAGTGCTGACTGTTCCTTGGCTATGAAGAAAAAATAACTTCTTTGTTGAGAGATACCTTTTCTTTAGCTTAAATAAGTGAGTTTTAAAGAGAATGGGTCACTCAGAATTACAATACTGCGTGATTTAGTCTGCTGTTTGTTTGGCTCTACTTGCTCTGCATGAGCAGCTGGATTTACTTGAGCCCTGAGCTGTAAGCTGTGAACTTTCATCCAGATATGTTGGAAGAGAGTTGGTTTGCTTGGTAGCTGGCACAGTGTTGTGCTTTATCTTTAGTTTGGGAAGAATATTAATAACACACGAATATTTAGTAGTTGCAAAGTGGTTTTTATCCCTGAGTCTAGGCCTTTTTTCATTACTATGTCCTGACTGATTAGTGCACAAGAAACACAAACCAGAAGACAAGGAGGCTGCAGCCATCAGCAGAATCTACAGTTCAACACAACAAGAGCAGTTAACAGCCTGGCTATGGGTAGACAGAGAAAGAATCCGATAAGGTGTTAGAAGATCCCAGCCCAAAAATCACCATTGGACTTGAAATCATGTGAAGAGTGTGTGAGGGCAGGTGAATAAATCATGGGGGTCTAATTGCCAGAGGTTTTTTGCTTCTGCATCAGCTTAAGCTGTTGCCACATCACTCTATTAAAATATTTATTTTTATAAATCAGACACCTTAGATTCTGCTGCAGAAAACCCAGGACAGAGCCTGAAGGAGGAAGTGCACCTGAGAAGGAGCGTGTGTGCAAGCATTTGGAAGGGAGCCCATCAGCCCCACTGAGAACAGAGTCCAGTCCTAGCAAGGAAAGCCTGG
>VYZP01060255.1:93559-110355 GCA_013400635.1 Hypocryptadius cinnamomeus
GACCGGAACCAAGAGAGTTCTCCTGGGCATTCTCTGCTCTTTTAACCCCCGTGTGTTCTCAGAGGCGGTGCTCACCTTCAGTGGCCAAACCAGGTGCCAATATTCAAATCCAAGCACTGATTGGTTTGACCACAACCTCCCAAGAAAAAACCTCACTTCCTTCTCAACCTAGGACCGGAAGTTTACACATTTCAGAAGCTGTTCCTGATTTTTGGCTGTTTAGAACCTCTTGAGTTGTGTTTCCTGGACGCAGTGAGCACTGACAGCTGCAGGCAGCCTTCCTTTGGTGAGCAGCACTCAGCACTTCTGAAAATGGACCTTAATCCTGGCACTCCCCGCCAAAATACCCAAAAATGTGGTCATTCAAGATGAAAGCTACTGAGATTTATTCTTCAAAGGTCCTCTGGCATTTAGACCCTAGGTAGTTCTTGATGGGAAATATGTTTAACGTGTCTCTAGATGAGAAGAGCAAGAGAGTAAAGATTTCCCTTTTTTCAGCTCTTGACCGAGTGAGTTCTTGCCAATTCTGTCTCATCTCCACTCTTCCCCAACTCTTACTCAGGAGATTATCCATGAGCCTGCCAGGGTACAGAACATTGTAAGCACTGCTGGGTCACAGCACCTCGTCATTTTTATCTATTCAGGAGCATCAACTCCTTCGTAATTTTTGAAGGTACTCAGAGGCAGGAGAGGAGCAATGGACCTGGTGTTTCCCCATTCCCTCACATAAGCAGGAGCTGTGGTTAGCCCCAGGGCAGAAACATACATTTTTTGTCCCCTAATTTTTTTTCAGACATGCTGAGGCTGCCTACCTGGTGGTTTCTTTTAAGAAGCAGCTCTTGCCTATGAAAAGCAATAACTGGGCTTTTTGTCTCTTCAACTGTGTGCTGAATGACAAAATGCTAAAACCATCTGTCCTCCAAGTCTACATTTCAGTCATATCAGAAATTTCAGTTTTTACTTATGTCGGTTCCCTCAAGTACAATCCTGTCACAAAATTACACATGGTCTCTGGTAGAATCCTCTGATTCTTTATTTAATTGAAGATGAGTAGTGAGAGAAGGTGAGACTATGCCACAGATTTTGTAGTCTCACAAGTCTGTGGACGAAAGATGAGGTATGAATGGGTTTGCAACATCACATTAGTATAATAAGGAGGTCAGGAAGGAGATCCCAGATACTGAGGTGGAGAGCAAGATGACATCTGGGAAAGAAGGAAAAAGAACAGTCCAGAAACACATAGAAAAGAAAAGTACATAGGAATACTTGGTTTCTCACTTTGATGGGAATGAACAGATTAGCTACAGAAATCTGGCATAAAAATACATACCATGATACTTATCATTGGATGTCAGAGTCAGAAAAAAATTCAAAATATTTTAAAACATTTTTTAAATGGTGAGGTGAATCAAGCCCTGAAGTGGCTGGACAACATGTGTGCCAGATTTGGTCATGTGAAATCCCTACATGGAGAACATCTGCCTTTATGAGGATATGCTGCAGCTTGTGTGGAAGCTTGATATAGAAATGGCTGGGTGAAGTGTTCTGGTTTGTGTTACAGAAGATATGACTTACCAAACACAGTAAGTAGCTCTTTCTGGCTTAATTATTTTTGAAGTGACAGCCTTGTTTGGAAGAATGCCTGGGAGAAAAGAAGAGAAAATATTTAGAAAGGTCTGAAAGCTTATTAAAATGCCCCTCAAGCCAGGACACAGCAGAGACAATGCACTACTCAAGAAAGTAGTATTGAAAAAGAAGAGATAACCTTATTGGTATCAACACAGCCTGTCCTATTCTAAGAGAAGGAGGAGACAGGAGGTGTAGTGTAATTTTGAGGGTCCCTCAAAATTGAGGTTAAGTCGGAGAATCCAATTCTCCTGAAATCCATGTTGCTTTTACACCAGCTTGTTCTGTTGACCAAGGTTCCCACTAGCATTGGTCACTCATTTTAACAGATTTTGTGCCCCATTTTTACCCTTTTTTGTAATGAAACGTATAAGAGAACAGGCTCTTGTGAATCATTTACACGCTTTATGGAAGATTGCAGATCTCACCTAAATTTTATTGTAGTCCAGGTGCAGCATTTGCTTGTACTTACTCTGGAAAATGACATCAAGTTTCATCAGGAAGTAGGCAAGGAAAGCCACACAGCAACAGGACAAATGACACAGCTGGTTAGCTGACAGTCACACACTCAATGCTACATCCAGACTCTTCTGTCACAAAATTGGCCTTGCAAACAGCATTTCTAAGCTTCCAACTCTACATTGTGCAAGGATTTAAGAGATCAAAGCCAAAGAAAATGAGGACCTCTCCTGACTGAACCTTACATATTACTTAAAGGGAGAATTTGTATGAAAAGGCAGCAAAGAATATGGCCTATAATACCACTACCTTCTTGCAGCATTTCAGTAGTTCCATACAGAGAAGGGAGTCAGAATTGGAAAATCATTATACTTACTGACACAGTATGAATTAACATAGTATTATTTTTAATATTTTTAGTATTTTTAAACCATAGAAAGGAACTTTTCCCTAGCTAATCTTCTAAATCATTATGGCTCATCAATTATAATTTTTGTTTTAACTTACTATGTAAACTTGAATGAGATTTTATTGCAAACTCTGCAGACTGAAATGTGAAAGAAAAAACCCTCAATATCTAGTGCTCATGTAACCTGTACTGCAATGTATTTCTTAACTGGAGCCTGGACTTTGCAGTCAGACCATATATTTAGTTGCCTAATTCCCAGTAAATTACTTGGAATAAATTATTAAAATAATATGTGCAAGGATTTGGCTTTATTCTGTTAATCTGAGCAGGAAGGTTTCTCTTGAATAACAGAAAGAGCATGAAATCCAGTTATCCAGTTATGTGGCCCACAGTGTTCAGGCAACACTCGTACACACAGACTTGCCTTTTAATATTTTGGTGAAAATTTTTGGTGGCAATTCAGACACTGTACATAGCAAATGTGATGGGAATATTTTGCTAGATTGGATCTTGTTAAATAAATGCTGAAATTTCCCTATTACCACCATGCTCAGTTTAGAGATCAGAGCAAGGTATATGTATCTTTGATACCCATCTAATTATATGTCCCTGCTAGGTACCTAATGGCCTTCTGCCAGCCTGGTGCATGATGACAAGAGCACAGGAAGGGAGTTCCCGGGATAACCACCACTTCTGTCCTTGTAGGCCCTTTCTGAGGCTGCCTGTGTGCCTTTTTCCAGCCCCATAAGAGCTTCTCTGACCAAAACCTTGCTTTGGATTAAAAACCCTTCCCAATTCCCAGCCTCCTCTACTGTCTCCATGATCCACAAGGGAGTGCTGTTGTCCCCTTTTCACTTATGTTTGGTTGAGCTGAATTTCTGATGTCACATGATATGATCAGCCTTGGGGTTAAGGTCACTGCTCCGTGCTGGGTGTGAATTAGTGTTCTCTGAGTGGAGAACCAGACTTCAGCTGACATGGTGCATCAGGTCTTGTCTAGCATCCTGTATTCTGGTCTTCACAAATCTGTACTAGCAGTATCTCGCCATTGTAGCTGCAGAGATTAGCTGTACATTTGCATCACACTGCCAGTGTACCCATATGGCTATGAACTAAGTGTCATACCAAGGGAATCAAAAACTTAACAGTAGAGGACATTCAACAACTTCTTCTTTGGCAAGGTAAGAAGTTACCCATTGTCTCATTGTGATTACTTAATGTGCTGTAGGTATTGAAGGTACTTTGCTGTAGCTGCCAGAGTATTCACTACAGCTGAGACAGTGAGGCTTCTTCCATTTTGGATCTCTTTACTGTGATCAGCTGTCAGGCTACACTTTACCTCTCAAGATGATTTTTTTTTTTTTCTTTTTTTTTTTGTAAGGGCAAAGGATTGTCTCAACCATTTCTGAATTAGGGAAGAAGAGAATACCCTGTGATAAATTTTAGACTTACTGTAAAGGGGACAGGGGGTTAAAATTTTATGTTTATCCATAGTACTTAAACATATCCATACCTAAATGTCACTAGAAAACTTAGGATGAAAAAATGTGTTTGACAAATGTGAAAATAACTAAACAGAAATGTAAAATGTGCACAGTCCAAGACAGCCCAAAGGGTAACTGGTAAGCCTTTGTGAACAAACATACATGGCTTTGTTTCAAAATCCATTTAAACTCAAGAAGTTTTACATTTGTCCAGTCCAAAGCCCAGAGATACCACCTGCAAGAGTTTACTATAAATTAAGCCTTGGTCCTTATACTGAAAAATATACAATAATGACTTTTCAGAAGGATTGTTGAGAGCTTTAGGGCTGAAAAACAATAAAGACAGATGAAGTTTGAATTTCAAACATTCTGTCTGTGCCTTCTGGCTACTTAGAGTCTTACGGTGTGGCAGCAATTTGGGTTTTGCTGCTTTAGGAACTGTGATTGATGATACTCTGACTTACTCTTTCCTCCCACTCTGAAAGATATCCAGGGCAGCGTGTAGGTCGATTTTTATTTATGACCTAATACATACCAATATATTTTAAGCACTAATTTAAATTAGCTCCATTTGCTTTATTAAATATGATTACTGTGTATTTGTGCTCCGTATCCCACTGGAATCCTAAAAAGGGACAAAGATTCCTTGTCCGAGTGTTGCACAAATACAAGCTAAACCGGTCTGCCTTTCTAAGAGGTTGTAATCCAAATATAAGCAGAGGTTGCAAAGAATTGCAGGTGGGGCAGCCCATGGTTTTGGCCAGAGCTGTAAGGCTGTAAGTTGTAAGGACAACTTGCAGCACATCAGCCCAGTGATTTCTAAGGATGTTCTGGGTTTTGTTGCAGAGAAAAGTTGGAAGAAAGGATTTTAGGGGTGATTGTGAAATTGTTTTTTTTTGTGGACACTCCTCCCACATGTACCAGACAGTATGGAAGAAAGCACATAAGTATTCACTAGCAAAGTAAGATCTGGGTATGAGAGAGTTGAAAGGGAATAAAATACTGTGAAAGCGACACCAGACCCCAGCTTTGAACTGAGAACCTGGTGGGGAAAGAAATGCTTCAGCAGGGAGCAACTCAGCTAAGGAGCTATGTGAGGTAGTCTAAATAAATCTCTGTGAGAGCCATCCCACCTCTGGTGAATGAGGGACCTGAAGATGAACCATCAGCACCCTCAGTACATAAACAGGCTGCCTAAGCTAGGAGGTACAAATTGTGCTCTTTGCAAAGGCCCACCTGGTGCTCCTGGAAGGAAATAGAAATCCAACCAGAATCACACTGGTTTCATGTAGTCATAATATTGAATTCTGCCTGGATTTCATTGTAACACAGCATCAGTTAATATGCATCTGTTGTAAGGTATTAGTCACAATTGGATTACGATTTTCTCATAAATTTGTTGCAAAGTATTTTACTGCAATTGTGATTTTCAAAATTCAAATGGTGTCCTTTATTGAATAGCTGTTGCAGGACATCATCACATTATGGACTTTAGTATCTGGAATATAGTATAATTTACATAATTCCATCAAACGTCTATCAGATTTCAAGCTGGGTTTGAGGCTACTGCATTTGAATCTACAAAACATGTACAAATTGAAACCCTCAAAAAACAACAAAAAAAGGATCAGCTTATGGCTTTAATTTCTTTGTTCAAATCTACCATGAGGGTGAAGAAAATTTCTTTTTAAACAAAAGAATCAGATCCACTCCTTATGAAAACAAATTATTTAGAAAAACAAGGTTAGAATGCCACCTGGGGGCTTATATTGCCATCACACTCCACTTTAGATCAGAGCAGCATGCAATTTGTGCTGTGAGATAAAAAAAAATTGTTCACTCAATTTTCTTCACAAAGTACAGTCAGACTTTGAAGAATTCATGCAGGTGTTATTCCATTTTATGGCACTTGCTTCCTTAGACCTTCAGCAAGAGCATAATACAAGAAATAGGCACTGAAGAGGCAAACCAATTTGCTTTGTGAAGAGAAACACAGCATTACGCACTGTATGAGGTAATCTATTTTTCACAGATAAATGTAAACCAAACACAAGAAACACAAAAATAAGTTTATTTATTGACAACACATAGAAAAGACTAGATTGCATCAGACGGAGAAGGCCAGAGTTTGTGGAGGCAGAAAAGGGATGGTTCAAGCACAGATAACTGCAACATCAAAGTACTAAAGATGGAAATACACAAACAATAACTTTAATCTGTTAAGATAGTGTTAAAAATAAGATTTTCCTTGACTTTAATTTCAGGGATTGAGCCAGAATGAGAAAAGTGGGAGCTGATAAGAATTTTTGTCAGAAATTACAATTTAACACAAATGAAGGCTGTTAGTATGTAGCTAGGGTAGCATCCCCACACTACTAGTATTAATCTGCACTTTTGGTGAACTTTTCTGAATCTGACCAGACAGGAGGAATTAATACATATTTTGCACACTTAGACATTAAATCTAAGGCCAAGGGGAGAAAGGAGATTTTCTTGATAATTTAATCAAGTCACCATTTAGCTTTCCCTTGGCCAGGAGCAGTGTGATACCCTTCTTCACTTCTCTCCAGTCTGCTGAAATTCTCCATGAAGGGGTGGATAGGAGCACTGCACAACTCGGCTTGTATGATGAGCTGCATCACAGTCCTAAGACCCTGAAGCACTCAGGTACCTGTTGATTACTCCTTCCATCTAGTGAGCTGCTCTGGGATCAAGGGTCTGGGAACTTGGGTGTCCCTGGGGACCATAAAGGATACCTATCTTTAGGGGACGAGTTATTTTGTGTTTACCCACATCATGGATCATTTGATGAACAGAGAAAAAAGACAGCATACAAAGGTAACCCCATATAATTGGGCAATGTGAATTTCTGCTGTGGCTTCAATGGTAGCTGAAGCCATTGACTAGAAGGGGTGAAAAAGCCTTTTCTTGCAGCTACAAAAATCTAGAAAAATACAAGCCTATTTATTTTCATCTATGAATCTAAACCCATACATTTATTTAGCCTGTGAGCAACTCCAGAATTTCATGATGGAAGCAGTTGAACCTTTTGTCAAGGTTCAACATTTCTCTCAGACACAACACCATCACTGAGCTGCAGAGATCCCCTTAGGATAAATGGGGTCAAGTTAATTACCACCCGTGGTTAAACTTCCATTCCCTCATAAGTTCCTGGAGTTTAGATTCGGGCTCATCTAAATCAAGCTAATATCCCTAGGCCAGGTCTAGTGCAACCAGGATTCAAGCCAAGAGGAGGAACTCAATGTGTTCAGGTGGTATTGCTGGTTGATCTCCTACCCTTCTCCTAAACCTTTAAATGCTGGTGATTAGTTGGGAAATAGGTGGTCATGTGACAAAATGAATTGAATCCTTCAAGGAATGCCATGAGGGTGCTCTGATGGCACACTGCATATCTAAAACAGTGCCCTTGAACTGGCAGGAGCCACAGGGTCCATTTTTTCTCAGCACTTTTAATCACCTTCAGCCACAAAGTGAACTGGTTAGACAGCATGGCCTTAAGCACCAGAAAAATGCAAGTGACACTTATCCATGTTATCCCCCATCATCCAGGCCACGCTGCACTTCTAACAGGGTGTGCAGAATTGAAATGGATAATTTCTCTGTAGGAATAACAGATGTCTGAACTTCTGTATCACTCACCTGACCTAGGAATGCAAAGCCAGCTGTTTTCTGAGGAGGTGGATTTAGCCACCATTGAATACAAAGAACAGCAGCATGGATTTTTAAGACATATACAGGTTGTGGAGGACTGCAGCACATGCTGTCCATTGAAATGTCATCCAGTGGCTGCTTCTGACTCTGTTTCTTTAATATGTAAAGTGCTTTCACTGCATTTGATCTTGGCAGGGTGTGAAGTCCTTGCATGCACTTTTTAACTGATCTATTCATTAGACATAAAGGAAAATACTGTGTAGATTAGGCATGAGTTTTGAAACTGAATCACAATTATATCTCAAAGGTATATGGTCTGATTTAAAGAACTAACCTCTAAAATAATATTTTCTAATACTTCCTTTGTAAAAATCTCTCCAAGTAATTCTTACAGTAAGACTGATTGTAAATTGTTCACCTGTTCCTAGGAACTTTATTCAATGAATAAAATCTACTGAAAATTACTGAACTGTGTAACTTGAGGAAACTGTAATAGGCTTCAGCAATTTATAAGATGTATACAAATAATGTGACATACTGGAAATGTTAGTTAATAGAGCAAGAGACAACCTAGTGACAGTTTCTCTGCCTAGACACTACTGCAGAGGCCAGCATCTCACTGGGGCAAGTAAAAAGGAAAGCCATTGTGCTAGAAGGTGGGAAGAAAAAGCATTCTTCTATTCACATACTAAGGCCTGGAGATAAGAAATGTCACACTGGTGGAAAGTGTGCTCTTGTAATCACATGTGCTGCACATTTCCTTCAGTGAGTGTTATCCTCCAACACTCCATCATTTTTGCATAGTTTAAGAGCCTGAGCACAATCCTTTGCCAATGGTTGACAGCAACAAGCCATAAATTGCAGAAAACACTGCGTCTTGGTGTAGCAAATGCAATGCTGTGATCAATTGCACTCTTTATCTAGGCACCACAACAATCACAGCACCTGTACCAACCACACTGGGAAACAGAGAAGTTACTTCTGCTTCCTGGAAGCGTACAATACATTAGATACTTGAAACAGTAACAACAAAACTGGTTTTTTTTAAGATTGCAAGAAGTGTACAGAAATTTATAAAACATACAAAGGCAGAGAAATGGAAAATGGAGAAAAATTCTGGAAGCAGACAGCATTGCTAGTTTAAAGAAGGAATGAAAAGATGCTCAGAAGCAGAATTCTGAACTCAGTTCTAATTAAAGAGACAAAAAGCACTCTCCTGGAGTCCATCTGCAGTGGGTTGACCCTGGCTGGATTCCAGGTGCCCATCAAGCTGCTTTATCACTCCCCTTCTCAGCTGGACAGGGGAGAGAAAGTACGACAAAAGTCTCATGGGTCAGGATAAGGACACAGAGACATCAGCCACCACGAAAAGGAAACAGATTCGACTTGGGAAAAATTTAATTTAATTTCTTGTCAATCAAATCAGAGTAAGTAAGATAATGAGAAATAAGGGAAAAACATTTTACAACACCTTCTCTCCATGTCTTCCTTCTTTCTGGGCTCAACTTTATTCACAAATTCCTCCTGCAGGTGCGCAGAGGGATGGTGGAAGGAGGTTGTGGTCAGTTCATCTCACGTGGTAATACTGGTCATACATCTGTAAGCAGTGTTATGCTGTGCAGTCCTTCCTTCCAATAAATAAAATGTAACAAAATGACTCAACACTTGCCAGTTTGGAGAATATACCAAATTATTTAGGGACACTGCCAGGGACCAGATTGCTGATGACAAAACTGCTGATTACCATGGAAACCCTGGCAGGTGTAGCTACATGCACCAAGTAATTCCACTGGCTGTGCCCTCAGTCTGCAGGAACTGCATCTCTGAGATGGAAGTCAGCATGATTGAACTGAAATGAAAAAGGAAAAGTCTGCTAAAGTTTGTTTGCTAAACAATTGCTTTAAGACTAGTTTATGACTGTTATCAACTTCAGTTGGTTACAAAGCTGCAAGGAGTTCACAGCAGTTAACAAATGGCAAAACTGAGGCCACACACCACAAATATTTGTTGAACTTAGGTTGCTACAGTATCCTTTCATCCTAGCATCCTATGGTTTACACACACAGACTGGTCAATAGCAGATGTTCAGGAGGCATGGAACACCTCTCCTGTGAAGAAAGGCTGAAAATATTGAGATTGTTGAGCCTGGAGAAGAGAAAGCTCTGAATCAACCCTCTTGTGGCCTTCTAGTTCCTAAAGGGAGCCCACAAGAAACATGGAGAGGGTCCTTTTATGAGGGCACAAAGTGACAGGACCAGAGGGGAATGCCTTTGAACTGAAAGAGGGTAGATTTAGATTGGGTATTAGAAAGGAATTCTTTACTGTGAGGGTAGTGAGGCACTGATACAGGTTGTCCAGAGAAGTTGTGGATGCCCCACCCCTGGGAGTGATCAAGGCCAGGCTGGATGGGGATTTGAGCAACCTGGTCTAGTGGAAGATGGTCCCGCCCATGGCAGAGAAGTTGGAACTAGATGAACCCTAAGGTCCCTTCCAACCCAAACCACTCAATGATTCTGTGATTTAGAAAAGCACCATAATCTCCTTCCCTATGGGAAATGTCAGGCATTGTTTGGAGTTATCTGAAAAAATGTCGGCAAAAAGCCATCAGGGCAAGCGACCTGTGTCTATTCAGCTGCTCAGGGCAGTGCCTGTTGGACACTCTGTACACCTCCATGGTTTCTTGTGGCTGCTCAAGAAAGGGGTTTGGGACGGGTTTTGTGATCTTGCTGCACATTCATCTAAAACTCAAAAGGCTTCCAAGATTAATGCATCGCCTCATCAATGTCTATGGTTGTCTAAAGAGTGTGAAGGAGATGGATGCAGGCTCTTCTTTGTGGTGCCAGCAATAGAACAAGAGGCAATGGGCAGACACGGATGCCCAGGAAGTTCCACCTGGGCATGAGGAGGAACTTAACTGTGCAGTGTCTGAGCACTGCAACAGATTGACCAGAGAGCATGTGGTGTCTCCCTCACTGGGGATACTCTAGAGCTGCCTGGACACAATCCTGTGCCGTGTGGTCTAGGATGACCCTCTTGAGCAGAGAGGTTGGACCAGATGAGTGACTGTGGTCCCTTCCAGCCTGACCCATCCTGGGGTTCTGTGATTCTGTGAAGGGAGCAGAGGAGCAGGACAGGGAATCAGGTGAGTTTACCCATGTTTGTCACTTCATCCTGACAGAAGCATCAAAGACCTCAGCGAGGGAGGATGGAAACAACCATAGCCAAGGGAAATCTGTTACTTAGAAAATATTTTGATGCTTATTCCACTTCAAGAAACAGTTGAAGACCGTCACAATAAAATGGCAATAACATAACTGTAATGTGGTAATATGCAGTATGGTAATATGGTAAAAGGTAATAACATAAGTCTTCCCTGACGTTGGAAGACAGCGAGGTGAAAGGCCAGTAAATATTTCCCTTGCCCGCCGAGCGAAGCCGCGAAGGAACACCCGCGGCGACCCTCACGGCGCACCCGCTCGGCCATCGACTGCTCTGGCCGGCGGGCGGGTGTCCGCGCGGAGCTCGATTGAGCAGCCTGTCCCTCAGCGCTGCCGCCCCGCCGGTGCCGCAGGGAGGCCGGGCGCGCTCCCGGGCCCGCTCTCCATGCTGCGCTGGCTGATCGGCGGCGGCCGGGAGCCGCAGGGCTTGGCGGAGGTGAGGCGGCTCCCTGCGGAGCCTTACGCTTGGGGCTGGTGGTGCCGTGAGGTCGGGATGCGGTGGGCCACGGCCTTTCCCGCTGGGTGGGTCCTGGCCCCTTGGGATGGGCCGTGGCCGTGCTCCGGGCCGGATCTCGGCCTGCGAGGCAGTCGGAGTGATAGAACGGATTACGGGCGTCCTCGAAGAGAAACAGGGGAGCTGGGAAAGCACAGAGGCGAATCTCAAGGACTGTGTCTAGGTCTGGGCACTTCAATTCAAGGAGGACATTGAGGTGCTGGAGCGTGTCGGGAGAAGGGGAACGGAGATGGTGCAGGGTTTGGACCGCAAGTCCTGTGTGGAGTAGTTCAGGGAGCTTGGTTGGTTTCATTTTGGGGGAAAAGGAGGCTCAAGGGAGATCTTGTCACTCTCTCCAACTACCTGAAAAGAGGGGGTAGCCCTGGGGGTTGGTGACTTGTCCTAAGCAACCAGTGACAGGATGAGGACACAGTCTGAAGGCGCACCAGGGGAGATTCAGGCTGAGCATCAGAAATAATTTCTTCACAGAAAGAGTGATAGATATTGGAATAGAGTGCTCAAGGAGTGGAATCACCATCCTTCGAATTGTTTAAGGACTGGATGTGTCACTCAGTGCCGTGTTCTAGTTGACGAGGTGGTGTTTATCGTAGGCTGGGCTCGGTCTCAGGTATATTTCCCAACCGAATTGATTCTGTGAACAGCAGAACGACCGAGCTGAGCTCCTGCTTTGTGAGAGTTATAGTGTGTAGCTTTCATGCAGTTCCTGCAAGTCCTGCTTTCAGGACTCTGAGGTTGATAATGTAAGTTATAGGCAGTAAGTTGTTATTTATGTGTCACAGTAGTTTGTGGTAGCTTACCAGCATTTCTTCTTAGTACCTCATCCATGAAATATGCGTTGTTATGGAGTGTACTGTACACTGACATCCTTGCTGCTACCCAGATTAAGAGTAATGTTACTGGATGAGAGGGAGAGATTTCTGGAATTTTCATGTCTCTTAAGAGTCTGCTGAAGTTCTCAGCGTGGATTTAACGAGAGTTAATTAAAAGTATTGCTGTGCTCCATGCACTTAGTGCTTTTGTAATCTAGGGAAGTATGAGGAAATAATTATTTTTCAGCTGCTGTTCATGAGCAAGTTGTGCCAATATTATGGTTGACTTTAAAGGTCAGTACTTAATTTGGGTCCGTACCAGGTTGGAGTGACAATGTATGGAAATACCTATGACTTTTCTCATCAGCCAAAATGCCAGTTGGATTGCAGTCACATTTGCAAGTTTGTGTGCAGTTGTTTTTAGAAGGAGGATAGGAAATATGATGCAGTTTTCTAAGATGTGCTAGAAAACTTCATTGTTGTGTGTCTCTCTCCGAAGTTTAGGGTTTGGCTATGGTTTATATACTGTGTTTTAATAAAGCATGAGCATAAATCATTCTTCCATTCTGCCATTCATGCCTTGGTTGAATCCAATCCACAGGACTTTTGTTCTGATTGTTTTGCTCTCACAGAGTTGTGGAATAATGGTAATAATTTTGCTTCTCAGCTGAAAATCTAAGTATTGCTGAGGGTTAGTCCCTAGGCTTCCCCCCCCCGCGTGATGTATATTGTTTAATTTAATAATCTTCGTCACCATTAGTTCTTCAGTAGGTAAGAAAGCTCACAGCAGTGTGTGGGCTATGGACTTAGGGTGTTTGTTTCCTGTGCTGTGACTTCAGGCAGCTGTGTTAAAGTGGCATTGCACTGGGTGAATAGAGGAAGCCTCTGGAAAAGCTGTCCTAAGTTTGTGAAATGGAAATTTCTCCTTACCCGTTTTTTTTTTTTTTGAACTGTGGAATCAGAATTTGTGCAGTTGATGGCCATGGTGTTGTGTTCATCTTAGTCAGGGTGGCTCTAGTGGTGGGAGCATTTTAGTACAGGAGCATCGTGGTCCATAGGACCTAATCTGTCATGCTCCGTGATCCATAGATCAGTATTCCTGTGTGCTCTTGTGTCCGTATTTTTCATGAATAGCTTTTGAAAATCCCACTTTTTAAGTGCTTCACATCTTGGGAAGTTTTAAGGTTCAGATGAACATTTTGTTGGGTGTTTTTTTTTTTTTTTCTGATTACTGTAAAGTTGCTTACAGGTCATGCATGAAAATATGCATGTTGGGAATAGATTCCATTAACATCAGTATCCAGCTTTTACCTCCAGAAACTTGGTGTTGCTACAGGAGAGTCCACTTAGTAGTTTGTATAAGAAAATAGATTTCTTCGGAGAAAGAACACTCATGTAATCCAGCACCTGGGTGAATATTAATGAAGATCTGAAGACAGCGAAACTTGTTGTGTGACATTTCTGGGGAAAAAGATGTTATTTTGTTCTCATATATAAGTACCTTATCAGCACTGTACCTTTCAGTATTCACAGGCATTGTTAGAGTTAAGATTAGACATATTGTTCAAAAGAAATAGCACCATCTTGTATTGAATAGGAAGCAACATCAGACTGTAGAATTGGGGTGTTAATGACACAAATTCTGAGTTTTTCAGAATGATGTTAAAATTGTTTTCTGAATGTATGTTTTCTGACTGTAGTATTGCTATACTGAGATTTCCTTAGGATTTTTAGAACTCTCATTTTTTTAAAGGAATGTTTTGATTAGTTTATAGTGGATGAACTCCAAGTTATTTAGTTTGTTATTACAGCCATGCAGATTCTACTTGCATTATTTTAAAGGGGAACTGCTGTTCTCATGTGATTGCACAAAATGAGGAACAGTTGCTTCATGAAATGCATCAGGTAGCACAGCATCAAGATAAAATCACAGGAGTTTCATTTAAAAATTAAGAACTCTTCATTTTTAAAATAACAGCAGGTTTCTTTCCATCCATATTTATTAACTATGTCATTCTTAGTTTCTGAAGAATATTATAATAGTACCAATATCAAAGTAATAGAAAATAATTTGTTAATCCTGCAAGAAAAAGTTCAAGTTTCTGGGGATAACATGTTTGTCTTTCATGGGTGTTACCTGGTGTGTGCTGGATGTTGTGCAGTGTTCTGTAGCTGCTGTTTCTACAATGTACGTTCTGTTGAAGTTCTCAAAGAAAGGACAGTCTTGGAAAGAGTATGATGTTGACTGCTGTGTAAAATAAATCCAGAGAGGAGAGACTGCTGTCAGTGAGTAGCTACAGAGGTATTTAGATGGTTAAAAAAAAAGTCTGACAATTTGTTTCAAAATGTTTAAGATCTTAATTACAAAAAAGTTGTCTTGAAATAAAATGATGATTGAGATTGGCAGAACTATTCTGCCTTGAAAGTGCAGTTCTATGCAGTATTTTATTCACCCTGCCTAGTGATCAGCTTGCTCCAAGTGATTGATTGTTCTTTTAATTAATAGTCTAGTCGGGGGTAATTGCAGATGCTGTTCTATAAAATGATTAATCATTCTCTGTTTTTTTAAGCAGTTTGCTGTGGTATTTTCTGAGTAGAGTACCAGTGGATGATTTATATATTATGGAACAGAACAGCATTTGTTCTTATTTGTTTTAAATATATTGTCTTTATATAGGATTTTAAAATTGAACAGTAGATGAAAGATATGAGAGGTTCACAGCCATCTCGTAAGAGGTGTAATTTAATGAAAAACTGAATGTATAGTGAATTGAGTCATGAAGCTGGGTTTTCACGTGACAGCTTATAACTGAGCTGGGTTTTCATCTCACTGAATCAGCGATTAAATCAGTACAAAATGTTTTTGTTGAAAAGAAAATGCTATATTGTAATTTAAAACACATACTATAGAAAGCTGTTATTTACATGAAATAACAGGAAATTATATTTTATAATGATTTTCATTAAGGCAAAATGGTATTTCAGAAACTTTACACATGGGTCTGTATGTAGATTGTTAGACATTACAAAGACCTGATGGAAATAATTATGTTAATACAAAATAAATTTACTTCCTTTTTTTATGAATTTTAGAAATCCTCTGTACAGACAATTGGTGAAGAACAAATACAGAATCCTTACACAGAGCTCCTTGTGTTGAAAGGACATCAAGATATAGTACGATTTCTAGTGCAAATAGATGATTGCAGGTATGAAATGCCATTTCAAATTGTTTCACAATGTCCTTGGCAATATGTTTGTAAAAATGTATTAACATTTTAATCCTGTCTTTTTACTTTTGGGAGGTGAGAGCTGGAAAAACTGGAGTTAAGTCAAGAGATGAATACTCTTTTCTTGCTATGTTACTGTGTCTTTTGGCTTCTCTGTTAAGTCATATTTTAATTAGAAAATAATGGTGATAACGTTACATTTCTCAGTACAGATTCATTTTTTTATAAGAATTGCCTTTAGCTAATTAATCTGTTCTTTTTCAGTCTGTTCCTGGTCCGAGTGCTGCCTTCTGTATGTGCATAGGTTCTCACAGGACAGTATGCAGTACTGTCTGCTGCTGGTCTCATAGGATGCATGTGTTCTGTGTTTCTGAATTGAGGATAGCTGTTGTTTTGCCTTCTGGTTCTATGAAAGAGTGTAATAGACTCTACAGATGTGCTGTAGAATTGGACATGACGTCTTCAACAATGCGTGTTGCTTTTCCTTTCTTTCTGATCTTTTGTTGCACTTTCTTTTGATGCTGCAGTGCTAAATTCACTTGACCTTTGGTTAATGCAATTTTTTTAGCTTTGCAAGTTTTAAAGTTTTTAGCTACTTTATTCAGAATGGCTACTTGGCAAAAGTCACCATATGCCTAACCTCTGCATTACATGTCTCTTCCAGTTTGATCTGGTTCAACTTGCTGTACTTCTTTGAAACCTGATAGTTCCTTTTGTTTCTCTCCTTCAGGTTTCAGCTATATGCACCTTTCTGTATATTTCCTAACAATCTGTATCTGTAACTTCTGAAGATTGAGTTATCTAAAAACTGGAAAGCTGGTTAAGAAGATGAAATAATTGTATTTGCCTTTGTCACTTAAGAAGTGTGACTGAGAGAATAAATTATGATAGTTGTGCATTACAACCTAGTTTCTCTTCTAGTTTTCTCTAAATTTACCTTGCATGTTCTTTAATTTAACGTAATTCTATGAGACATGAAATAATTTTCTGCCTTAAAAGTAAGGTTGTGGAGTATTTATTCAGTCATGAAATGTAGTGACTCTTGACTGATGTGGGGAATTAAATAGAAAATGTTTAGTGACTAAGAACATAAGTAATAGGCAAGATTAGCTCTGTTAAGGAGCTGTAGTAATTTGTATCTTTTGCAGATTAGATACAGAAGGGAAATTCTAATATAGTCATCAATACACTGCGTGAAGTTAACATGGCCAAGAGTTTATGTCCTTGCAGTGTACAGCAGGTGTTTCGTGAAGGAAGGTTCTCTCCCTCCCCATGCACATTGATTGGAAGAGACCATGCTAGTGGTCTAGAAGTGCCCACAGAATCTTATTTTCTAATATTATATATATATCTATATATATACATAAATAAAATT
>VYZP01060256.1:0-12156 GCA_013400635.1 Hypocryptadius cinnamomeus
ATGCTTTTCCTTTCATACTTTTTTTTTTAATTGGTTTCATAGAAAAGAGGCAAACTTGAAAAAAACATAATACGTGATACAGTGCACCATCTTTTCTCTGAAAGCATGTAATTATAAAGAGCTTGGGTTTTTTGTAAAAATTTTGCAGATTTTACATTATTAATTACAAATTTTTGTATACTAATAAGGAATTGAGATGGTGACTGTATAGGTCACCAGAAGAAAATCAAGAAAGATGACACTGAATCATTAACACTGCCATATGTTTACAGGTTTTTGTAAGAAAGGAGAATTTTCTAATGATGACCTGATTCTGGCAGCATGTCTGTTTTCCACCATCTTTTGCAAGTGGAACTCAAAATCAAATAAAATGTACAGATTACTTAAATTTTTCTATTTAAAATACTGGAGACTGTTTTCTCTCAGGCATGAATCAGATGCTGAACTCAACTTTAGGGAACTGAGCATGTGTACTGTTTGAAATACTGTAAGTTAACCTGCTTGGCTTGAAGCTGTTCCTCAAAAAGGGCACAGCTCTGGTCTCACTCCTTGTTTGTACCTGCCAGCCCCACAAAAATGTCTCAGACAGTGTCAATGCTTAGAGTATTCAAACTGGCACAAGCTGCTTTTGTTTGGGTACCTGAATCCGGTTTCTTACTGCAGCACTTGGAGGGCTGTTAAGGTACCAAGCTGAATTTTCCCCGCAGATTTCATGCTTAACCGCCAGCAAGTTTCTTCCCATATGCTGATGTTTTTCTCCAATTCCATGAAAGGTCCTAATATTTTCTTGTTCCTGCTATTCATTTGTCTTGATTAGATCAACTGGAAGGATCCTGTGGCAAGATCTTGGGATCTTGGGTGCGTGATCATAGCTGTGGATCCCTCTTGTGCTAAAGTAATTCAAATAATAGTAAATGAAGGAAAAGAATAAGCCAATTGAGAAAGAATAAACCAATTGAGAAAGGAGCTCTTTGTTCTGATATTTTTAGATGAAGCTCTTGGGATTCAAACTGCCCTAAACTGTTAATGTCAATACACCCTACACAGGAGTTGTGTAGCCTAATTAATATTAATGGCCTTAGGAAAAATAAATCAATTACTATTGTATGAAAAGTGAGTTTATGTTCTTGAGTACTATAGGAGCAATTTTATACTTAATACATCAATTTCTAGTAAAAGGAAATTTTAATTAAATAAGTGAACTGTTCAGTGGTCTTAGTGATTCTGATTATTTTTACCCTTATTAGCTCCCCTGGAAGCACTTTTAGGTGTCAAGCTCAGCAATGGTACTTCCATTTTGGAAGAAGATAAAAAGAGACATACCAGCCTTGGAAAGTTATCAAGACAGTTTACCAGCCTGTGTGCAAAAATCTTTTTCTGCTTTCTACTATGATGATTGAAGAAAATGTTTTCTATCAGTGTCTCAGCCTATTTCTTTGTAACGCAGATCTTAAAAATTGTCACTTAACATGTAGCTGTTTTAAGGAAATACATGCTGAAGAAAAATATTAAGATCTTCAGATGAAAATGCTGTATTTGTCCTCCTAATTACTCTCATTGCTTTAATTAGTAAGAACTTGGGTTTGAGCTATGACCTTGAGGTTAAAAAAAAATTAATTATCAGTCTTTGAAAAATGCTAATTAACCCAGTCAACCATTAAATTGTTTCGATTACATTTGATAGTATTTCATTAATATAAAAATAAACTTTGACTTTTTTAATGTCTGAAATGTCATTTAAAATAGACTTTACTCCTAAATAATGTTTCGTATTTTAAACCAGCTTTTTTCTCACTAACATAGGCAGTCTCATATGCCTTGAAAAATGTTAAGACATTTTACTAAAATCCAAATTCAGCAGAATAATTGGGAATTTCAACTTCTTATTTGCAAATTAGTGTTTGCTAGTTTACTGATCAGTGTTGAATTCCTGTCCAGGACTGAATGACCATTTAGTTAATCAGTGTTGGAGCTTCTCCCTGTGGTACAGAAAGACAGCCAGAGTGTTGTCCTCTGTAGATTTCTTTGTGAGATTTCGTGTTGGTAATGTCTGGGGCACTATTTGGGCAAAAGGGAAGAGATCTGTTGTCAGAGAAGGGCATCATTAGGGGACCATGTGGTTTGGGACAGCCTAGAGGCACTGCAGATCAGGTATCTGCTCCACAGAGGATAAAAAAAGACTGTTAAACAGGGACTGATCTCAACCAGAAGTTAGCCCACAGAAGGATGGATTAAAACCAATCTCATTCCCATGTCTAAAAGGAGTGCACAGTCCATTCCTGTACCACACGATAGGGCAGTACAGAACCCCCTGGTTGCTCTCAGTGTGTGTAACAGGAGGCAGAAACTGCTGGGAGTGTTAGTCCTTAGAAATAATAATGTGCCATGGTTCCCTGGAGGAGCCTGTGCTCCTGTCAGGCTTTCTGGTACAAGTGCAGAGTGTTTGGGTTTGCACCTGCCTTGTGTTTGATCCCATCTTCTCTGTAAGGGTCTCTGCACTTCCAGCACACCAGTGCCTCCTGTACCAACAGCTCACAGAGCTGGTGGGAGAGACTCACTGGGGTTCTTTCCAACTACCATGGCAACTTAGCTGTCTAATTATGGAAATTACCTTCCTTTACCCCATTCTTAATGAGTCAGGGGGGAGCAGAGCAGAGGGAAACAGGGGAGAAGAGGGAAAAAAACCACCTTAAAAATGAAAAATACCTAATTGTAGTCCCTTCACTAATAAGGATGTAGTTTATTAAATAAACTATATTCAGAAATATGTAAGTTGTACATTTCCCTGCCACAGAAGACTTATATTAATTTTAAATTGCTGGATGTTTTCAGTCAGGGGCTGTGAGAAGGAAGCCTTCCCATTAAATTTCCAGAAGTCAGGCACATAACGTGCCTTTCCCACTTCATCCAGGAGTCACTGAGCTTTAGCTGAAGTAAGCCTGCTTGTGCAAGCAAATCTTTCTGAACACACTCCTTCTGGCAGACTTTTTCCTTAAAAAATAAGAGATCCTTCAAGAGGTTAGACTTCCTAGTTATGTCATTAAAGTGAAAAATCCAGCTGTTTTGCCTTTAGTGCATGGAAATCAAAGGAGTGAGGACATGGGGCCTTGCACCCTGTGACTCTCAGCACAGTGCAAAGCTTGCTGTGTCTGGGTTGAGATGTGCAGAGGAAGGTGTGGATGAACACATTTTAGCTGAGCAGACCCTGCTGCAGCATCTCTCAAGCAGACATACAGGTCTGCAATCTGAGCACTCATTGTGGCTGCCACCCTATGACCAAGGGGAAAAGCGTTTTGCCTCCCCCAGCCTTCCACAGAGCTGACAGACAGACTTAACTAGTTCTCTGATAATTAAGGGGTGAAAACATCAACTCCCTAGACATGGCCAGTAGCACCTTTTGTAGTGTCAAGTAAGTCAGTGGTGTGATGGCACTGTGAGAAGCTGTGAAAATGTCTTTGGTTCACAGCACAGTGGGGTGGTATGTGGGAGTGCTGGAATGGAGGTTAGTGCAGGAACGGTGCAGTGTAGTGTTCATCAGAGTATTTTTTCCTAGGAGGTATGGTGTAGGTATGCTTAGATGATAAGTGTTTCCTGAGCTGTCCAGATTACCATAAACTATCAATATCTCCCTAACACGGCAAACACAGATACAGTTTTCATGTTTCTGGGGCAGGCAAATTTGCAATTTTAACTCAGAGGAATCTCATTACTCTTATCCCAAAGACTGAGAAATGCTAAAACAAGATAAACAAGGAAAGCCTTCAGCCCTTTTGCAGTAAATGTTGCTTTTACATTTCAAAATGGATTTAATTGAATGGAGGAAATTTAGTTCCAGAAGCCTTGCTATGCAACTGAAAGCAAGTGGGGTGATCCTACATTTGATTTTTTTTTTCAGCTAAAGCTTGTCAAAAGAATAATTTTGCTATGACAGTAGCTTTTTCAAATTAAATATCTGCAGCCTTCTCTATCTTCCTAGACAAGAACAGCACATTGGAAAGTTGCAAATGAAATGAGATAAAACATCATTTGGCAGAAGGAGACAAGCTTGGCAGTAGTGAATGAATGGGATATTGATATTGTTCTTGGCATTATGAGTGGGGCTAGGAAAGGTGGGATGTTTGGGAGCACTGAGCACTGCTGTTGAGGGGTGCTGCAAACCTGTGATCTATGTACCAGTGACAGCGAAGACACTGGAGATCTGGTGATTTGTAGAAACATACACTCTTCAGATGTCCCTATCTATAGGGATTAATGATCTAGGCCTTTCCACCAGACTGAGGTCTTTTCTTATGCACTCTGATGAATGTTGTGGCTTTTCATGGATTGTTCTTCCATTTTTAAGGCGAGGAATAACTTACCTGCACAGGCCTTCTTAGGAATTTGATAAAGTTATTACTTCCTACAGTCACTGACCATGGAAAAGGATTGTGTAGGTTTTTTTTCTAGTGGCTGTTGGTCTTCCTTATTTCTCTTTTTTTGAGATGCACAATGGAATTCCACATTCTTATTATACCTAACAGAATATTATTGAAATAAAATTGAAAGCATAATATTGTGCACAACTGTACAATAGTTTATAAATTACAGTGTGTCATTGTTACTTTTTGGACTTCATTCTTTCTTCAGAAAATGAAATTTGGAAATGGCTTACTGGCTTTTTCAAATGCACTTTTTCAGGAATGCAAAATAGTGTGTAATGTCATTCTTGTCTGGAGAAAATGCTTCTCTAAAGAAACCCATGTAAGCATTTCAGCATTCATGTTCCTTGCTGTCCTTCATCTTTTTCATAAAGTAATGAATTTCAGATTCCAGCTCTGTCAGGTCTAATAGGTATTTAAAATGGCAGCTGGACTATTGCTTTCTTACTGTTCAGTATTTTCTTTAAATATGTATTTTCAGTGATATTTGAACAAATCAACTTTTTAGATCTCCCATTCATTTTCTTCTAAATTAAATTTAGGCCAAAATCCATATAAATAGCTTTAAGTGAGTGTTTTTCGACAGCTTTTTCAACCTCTGTAGATATTGGCTGAGGCCAGAGTCCTGCTATATGTTACTTTCATTGTTATCATTAGTGACAAAGAGTCTGTGGAGTGTGAAGTCCAGTGCAGCCACAATTAGCTGTGCAGACTCCTTTTCCCATCCTACCCTAAATCAGATTTTGTAGAGCACAGATCCAAATACATACAAATATGATGAGTATTTTTTGAGTACTATTTGTTTCTTTAGGGCTGCTGAAGTTATTATCATATTTATATAAATCAGTGTTGATGCAAGATGTTTGAAAACTGCACAGCTGGAAACCATAGCTAATTGCACCTCACAAACTTACACATTTTGGTCCTTCTAGTGACCATGTGCACTTTTGTAGTCATACTATTCAAGAATAATTTGGGGCATTTGCTTACTTTTTTCCTTTTGAGAAAAGCAGAAGTGTGTTTTGACTTGGATAGTGCTCAAAGGCATTTAACAATTTTGAGTTGAAAAAGACCTTCTTTGCATGAGAGAGCTTTCCTGATTTCCTTCCACTCCATTAGCTGGTCTCATAAAAATGTACTTTTAAAATCTACCATGAATCCTTTTTGTTTCTCTCAGAGAACTCCACTGGTTGGGGTGGTTTTGCTCCTTTTTGGTTTTTTTCCAAATTAGATCCAAGTTATATCTCTGGATGCCCTAGCACAGGAAGGATGTGGATGTGTTGGAGTGAGTCCAGAGGAGGGCCACAAAGATGATCAGAGGTCTGGAGCACCTCTGCTATGGGAAAAGACTGAGAGAGTTGAGGTTGTTCAACCTGGAGAAGAGAAGCCTCCAGGCAGACCTTACAGCAACCTTTCAGTATCCAAAGGCCTGCAAGAGAGCTGGAGAGGGACTTTTTACATGCATGCAGCAATAGCACAAGGTATAATGGCTTTAAACTGAAAGAGGACAGGCTTAGATTAGCTATCAGAAAGAAATTCTTCAATATGATGAGGCATTGGAACAGGTTGCCTGGAGAAGCTGTGGATGTCACGTCCCTGGAAGTGTTTGAGGCCACGTTGAAAGGGGCTCAGAGCAGCCCCATCTTGTAGAAGGTGCCTCTGCCTATGGCAGGGTGAGGGTTGGACTGTATGATCTTCTGAACTAAACCATGCTGTGGTTCTGTGGCTAAGGCAGCACTCAGCACAAACAGAACATAGTTACTTTAAATGTCGTGCATCATACCCTGAGGTTTCAGTTAAGAGCCAAGCTAGAAGGGCCTGAAGAGGAAGTCAGACTATTCCCTGAAAGATGCTATTTGCCTCTGTATTCATTTTTCTTCCAATAGTAACATATTCTATAGTCAGACTAGGCTACCACTGCCTTAGGTGTGCAAGTGCAAGAAATTAAGGAATAAAATAATATTATAGTAGTACATAAGCAAAATATACAAATGTAAACCTGTTCCACAGAGTGTGACAGATGTGTGTTACTTTGATAAAGAACAGAAAAACAAAACCAGGTGCCGTGTTGTGAAAACAATATTCCATGGAAAATGTCCAACATTGGGAGCATTAGACCCTCTCTTGCCTAAGACACACCAGTCTTTCTCTAAATGTTTTTATTTTAATTTAGAAATTAATTTTACTTTCTGTGATTATGTTCCAGTTACACTATGTATAGCTTCTGCCAGCAGCTAACTAACTGTTTCAATGTTGTCTTTCTTCCAGATATTTCAATACCTGTTGCTTTTAGTCATTCATCACAGACCCCACTAGAGAGAATAAAGGAAATGACCTTTTGATAGAAAGGACAGTATCAGTTGCAGCTTTCAACTTGCTTTGAAAGGCAAGGTGTAATGAAGCTGATTTCATACTCAGGTGTATGATTAAGAGGTTTTTTAATATTTTTGGATGTTGTCTACCTACATGTCCTAATTCTTAATCCATTTTTTTCTCTGACATTCAAATGAAAGTCTGAGCCTCTGGTACCATGTAATGGGATGACATCATAACAATTTGTCACAGCATTTATCATAGAGTGGTGTACATAGATTATGTGAACTGTGCATCTTCAGCCTGTCTGGTTTCCCTCAATTTCTTTATTTTATTGCATTTTTCTGAATTACTTATTGACTCTATCAGCTTGTTTCTGTCCAGGTGAAATGGCTTTTTTAATGAGGTAACTAAAACAGCCGATTGAGTCATCATGAATGTTCTTGAACTGAACTCTCAAACTATTGTTTTTGCAAGAGAAAAGATACTCTCTTTGTTTCTGTTTTGTCATGTGTCCATTCCCAGGCACTGCCCAGGAGTGATGCTGGGGCTGCCTCTGTGAGGTGGAGCTGAGGCTATCCTGTTATGGTCAGAGGTGGCTCCAGCTGACTCCAGCCAGCTCCAGCAAACCCATCCCAGGGCACGGCTGAGCCCCTCAGGGACACTGATTGCGCCTCTACAACATCTTTATGAAAAGCAAAAAATACTGCAGAGCAGGTGTGAGAGAGCAGTGAGAAAAATGTGAGAGAGACACCAGGGTCAGTGAAGAAGGAGGGAGAGGAAGTGCTTCAGGCACCAGAGCTCATGGTGAAGACCATGGTGAGACAGCTGTGCCCCTGCTGCCCATGAGGGACCACACTGGAGCAGGGTTCCACCTGCAGCCTGTGGAGGCCCCCACACTGGAGCAGGTGGAAATGCCTTGAAGGAAGTTGCATTGGAGAGTCCATGATGCAACAGGCTCCTAGCAGGAACTGCAGCCTATGGAGAGGAGCCCACGCAGGAGCAGGTTTTCTCACAGGAGTTGCAGTCCATGGGAAATCCACACTAGAGAATTCCTGGAGAAGTGGACAGCATGGAAAAGATCCATGTTGGAGCTGTTGTGGAACTGCAGCCTGGGGAAAGGGCCCACACTGGAGCAGTTCAGGAAGTATTGTACCTTAGTGGAGGGACTATACTCTGGGAGAGGGGGACAGTGTGAGGAGGAAGGAGCAGCAGAGATGGAGCATTATGATCTCACCACAAACCCCATTTCCTATTCCCCTGTGCCATTGGCAGGCAGGTAGAGGCATCAAGAATGAAGAAGTTGATCCTGACAAGAAGAATAGGGAAGAAGTATTTGTAATTTTGTCTTTTTTTCTTAAATACTGCTCTATTTGTAACTGGCTATAACTTAAAATTATTTCCCAAGCTGAATATGTTTTGCCTGTGGTGTTAATTGGTCCTTGCCTTTATCTCAAGCTTTTTCATCTTATTTTTTTCCCTTTTCCTGTGGAGGGGAGGAAAGAGTGAGAATGGCTTGGCGGATGTTTGAGTCAGCCAAAGTCAAACCCACCACAGTTTCTTAATTCTTTGGCAAAAATTTGGACTGTATCCTTCTAGCTGAAAATATGCACTGCCTAACATAGCAGAATGAAGATTGTATTAAAATTGGGAAATTTGTATGTGACTTCAAGCCATGAAAATTATGTGTATGACTCACAAGAAAGAAAGCGCACTGTGGAAAGATTCTAAAGATGTTTGTACTGGGATGCAAAACACTGTCAGCCATCTAAAATTAGTCTAATGTTGCCTTTTCTGACTTTTCTGAAATTTCATTGAATCTACATGTCTCTGATGAGGAAAATTAAGAAGACAGTTCTAAACATACTGCCACTTTTAATTAAAGCATCCACTAGGCCATGTTATTAAAGTATGATCTGAATGTAGTACCCTTTTTAAGCTCAACTTGCTCTTGTAAGTCCTTCAAGATTGAAAGATACAAATGGGGAATTTGGTTAGGAGGGCAGGGCCTTGACGACCATGAAAGTCTCCTTTATACAGCCAGTTTCTTTTCCAGCTGGAATATTCTTTGAATGAAGTTCAGGTCAGCTGCAAACAACTTTTGATACAAACATCTGTATCCCTATCCTGGAGCTGTTATCTACACATTAAGCAAGTCTAAGCTTGGCTGAAGCAGCATGGTTTTGTTCTGGATTTTTGTATTGTCTCTGTTTTTCACTGATGATTTTTTTTTTTTTTTTTTTTACCATTCTGTGTTGTGCCTTCACTGAGTGTTTTTCTACTGGTAGGAAGTTCCCTAGAATATTCTCTGCTGACAAAGTGCTATTGCTAAAATAAATCATGGTCCTGCTGTTGCTAGGATAGGGAGTACATTGAGCTCTGTTTTGAAGACCTTTAACAAAGGAAGCTTAACATTGACAAAACTGTGTGTGACATACATTTGTCACAAAATTAACTGCTGTAATTGCTTCCTCGTTGTAACTCTGGCTCATAATTTCTGCATGGGCTTATTTCAGCCCACCATCATGTAGGGCAACTGGATGTCTGCAACACAGAGGGTAAAGGTGATGTAAGCACATCTTTGTACGTCCTTACCTTGGCTATACCGCTGATTTTGTCTACTGACCTGCACCAAACTCTTCAATGGTAATTTTGCTATTAAACAGCAGAAGTTTCACAACATTGCAATTGCTCTTGCTTTGAGGGCTTGTGAGCTGTGACACTTGCAGGATGTAATGTATGAGGTAGTGGAAGTGAATCCTTGAGGATATTCTATACTAGGATATGTGTATGCCAAATTATGTTCAGAGCTGACAACACGCCCACATTTGGGATCAATTTTCAGTGATATGAAATGCTCTGTTTTATATACAAATAGCCAAGACAGACTTGACAGTGATCTGCACCTCCAGTAACTCATAGAGATTGTTAGAGAAAAGAATCTAAATAGAGTCTTCAGTGCAATATTCCTGTTTTAGAGCAAGACATATTTTATCTACTGTTATTACCTAAAGTGTATTGAATAAAGTACTGCTCTGTCCAGAAACTGAAACCAAACTGATACGTTGCAACAATCAATATGTAGGAGATATCTTATAACCTAGATATAGAGCTAGATTCAATTTCATTGACATCTGAGAATTGAGGAAGGAAAATTAAGTGTACGTAACTTTTATTAAACAGAAATATTAGACATCACCTTGAGGAGAAACAAACAGACCTAAGTGCATTTCTCAGTCTAGATAGAATATCAGATGTTTGGCTTGAACAACTGAAAGCAACTTGAAGAAAGGCAGTCAAAAATATGCACCCTTAGGGAGCTGAGAACACTTTGAAAGCAGTTTTGTGCCATGAGAGTTACATTAGAGAACATGAGATGCATTCCAAACTTGCTGCTCAGATTGTCAGAGAGAAAAGTTCAATGCAACTCGGTCTTGCACATCAGATGCCTGAATAGAGTGCTAACACTTCTTTTTTAAAATGTCTCCAGTGAAAACATGTTTAGACCTTTATATCTGACCCACAGCAACTGCAGGTTAGGCAGCTCTTGATAAATTCAATGTTCAAAAACCTCCATCAAAACAATGTAAGATAGGATAATTTGATATCTTGCTATTTATTTTCAGCTTAAATTATGAATAAAGAAATAATCAGTGATTGAGCTTTTGCAGCCTTCCAAATGAACAGGACTTAACAGAAGGGCTCATCTTCATTTCAACAGACTTTAGATAACAATCAAGCAGATTTTAGTAAATTCTATCCATAAATCATCACAATTGATGAAGAGTCAATAAGCTAGACTTTTAAACAAGGAAGGTAACTTTGAAAGCACTGCTATTGTTTATTCACTAAGAATAGTCATATTGCTAACATGTAGTCTGTATTTACAAATTGCTATTCCAGTTTTACACTTATGAGTTACTTATGTCAATAAACCCTATACTGCCTCTATGTTACCTTTTTCGGTTTCTGAATAGAAGTCACATCCCTTTCTATTTTTGTCAGTCAAAGGAGATGAAATGTTAATTTGGGAATTTTTAATATATTGCTCATGGTGCTTGTAAGCATTGTGTACCTGAGTACATATATGTTCATCCTTTTTATAAAACCTACAGCATTTTTTTCTTGTCTTTTCAGCTATAACTAAAATGCCTTTCACCTTTAGTTGTGAGTTTGGCATAATAAACTTACTAATATGTTAAAATAGTAATACTTCTTGATACACCTATAAATATTCTTTATATGAAAAAGGCAAAATAATGCCTTCACTGGGTAATTCCTGCCATGCTATTGTGACACTGAAATTAATGAATTAAATATGGTATAAATCTTAGGATCATTGTACAGTGCATAAGTTACACTAAAAGCAACTGCCCACAAATAATCACTGAATAACCCTTAGTATGGGTTTCAGTTACCTTAAAATTACTTTCAAAAAACTTTTTTAAAACCCCTAACCTCTGAAAGAGTGGGAGTGCATGTAGATTAGCTCCCTAAAGTACTTTCATTTAAGTATTTTTTGAAATCTACAGTAATTTGTTCTGAGGACTTCGTTATTAGAACCACTGAAATGTATTGGAAGGCCACCCAATTGTTGTAAATCTCTATTCAGGAGTGAAGAGATAAGGAAACTAATTTTGACTTGTTTGCAGAAAAATTTCCTTGTGCTGAATTGCCAGCGACACTCAACTTATCAGCCTGTCAACCTCTGAAGCAAGGGAAAAGAGTATTAAAGCAGAATATATTGTCATTTTCAGCTGAGATAGCATCAGCAACTTAGACCAGTGTAGCTTTTCCATTTGAAAGTACAGAGCATAAATTACTTCTATGCCTTAATGTTATTTAAGTTATACTTTAAAAATTATTTTTAAATGGTCTTCTATCCTAGATCTAATTTCTCCAAACTTCCTTTCAACCATACAGCTTGAGACACAAATACTGTTTACTGTGATTAAAAAATATCAAAGCATTGATTTTCTGTCTCAAATTCCTTTGCCAAGCTAATTTAAATCATTAATGACCCCATTGGAGTCACAACTTAAATTGTTTCTTTAGCCTGCTTTTCTAATTTTCCTGCTTCTTGAAGTAATATTCCATTCTCTTCATTAATTTTTTAACACTTTTCCAATTCAATCAATACCTGATGTAAAATTTAAATGTCAGATTTGCTTTGAAAAAACTAAATTAAAAAAAAAAAAGGAAAAAAAGGCCTGAAAGGGAATCAGAAATCTCAACAAGATTGTAGAATAATAAAAGCAGTAACTAATTTTCTTTGGAGGCCCTTAAATGGGTGGATGAGTGTCATTACTCCATTTTTAAAAGGTCAATAAATTTAGAGACAAGCTTTGCAGAGGGTAAATGTAGGAACATAGGAAAGGTCACGTAGGAACCTGGCACCTCAGCCCAGGGTGGAAGGCGGTCTGTT
>VYZP01060262.1:5248-38264 GCA_013400635.1 Hypocryptadius cinnamomeus
TTATTCATCTGATTCAAACACATGCATTTGGATTAAACTCCTTTCTCCATACTACAGGCCAAGTATGGGATCTAATATTTTGTCTGGCTTTGCATTATTATGTACCACTGAAATGCTGGATTTCAGCTGCCTTCTCTCGTGGGTTTCTGGCCAGACAGTGCTAGTAATCTGATTTACTCCAGAGGGTGATTTGTAGATATCTAATCTTATTTCTGTAAAAACTGAGTGGTGTGTAATTTTATATCTTCTGTGCTGGATGCTAGTAAATGTACAACTAATGTGATATTCCATACCTGCATAGAGGGGCTGAAATCTCTGAATACATTACATTAAAACTACCTGTTCATTAGAGCACAGAGTTCAAACAATTGTGCTTCCAGGTCTGCCTTGTCATCAGTCATCCATCAGAGAAGCACAAAAATGAAACCTAAATCTACAACTTTAAGAAGTATTAGAAAAACACTAAGTAAAATATAATGTTCAAAAGAAATTGTTAGATAACTTTGTGCATGTACAGATGCACACACATTTTTTTGCTGTGCTGTTATACTACCTCTAATCAAGGGTACTTAAAGGTAGAAGTCGACCAGAAAGAGATTCATTGAGAAAGGAAAATCTTTCATCCCTTCTTCCATGACTGTGCCTATCTCATATCTTTAATATATCCTTATGTGGCTTCCAACAAAAGATTCTAAAAGATAGCTTTGATTTCAGTTTCAGGTGTCAGTTTTAACGAACATGTTTTTCTCCAGGTGTATACAAGACTTAGGTGAGAAACAGAGTGATGCAGAAGTAAAAGGGATTTGATATCCCTGAGAATAGTATCAACAGAAAAAAGAAAGCACAATTTGCCTCTCTGTTTTTGGGGGTTTTTTTCCCTCTTCAGCAGAGTAGTACAGCTATTAGACAGATTTATTGATGGCATGTATGATTATTTCAGCAGAAATGGGAGGGAGCCATGGATCAGCACTCACACCTCATTTCCCATCACACCCCACCAGAACCCGTGACCTCTCCTGCCATGCACTGAGGGATGGTGCCAGACAAAGAGAGAGCAATGCCCAAAACACAGATATTCCTTTCCTCATTCTGTCACAGGTAAGAGCATAAATTTGCTCCCCATATGTACAGAAGTGTTTGTTTGCTCTGAATGTACAAAGCAGCATTTCCACAGTTACCATCTGCCACTTCGTCAAGGCAGAGAGATGCAGCTGTTGTTTTTGCCTTTTCATTTTGGTTTGCAACCTTTTCTCGTGAATTTCATGCAACATAATGTAAAATATTACTAAGTAATTTTCCAAGTCACAGTGAGCAACAGTTTTATTTTCGAGGCAGGCTCAATCTTTCATGGTAAAACTTCAGTACCCAAGTAAACTCTGCAACTCAAGTGTCCCCACGTAAAAGGGGGACAGGAATATTAAAAAGACCAAGTACAGAAATTACCTGACAGTATAAAAAGATGGAAACATAAGAAATAAAAATTGATAATTCATGTTTCTTTTGACATATATAACTGTCATCAATGAATTTGAATTGAATCATTTAATTTAGACCACCTTTCAGGGAGAGCTTTCTGCAATCTGAACAGCAGCTGTCTGGAAAAGGTCCCCAATGAAACAAAAGGAAGGTTTTAGGGAGAAAAAAAAAAAAGAAAAAAAAAGTAGGTTTTGTGTGGAAGTTGTAAGAGTTACAGCATTGACCTGTGCTCTGTCTTTGATAAACACAACATCCACAAGTGAAAAGAATAACTGTGATACTTCAAAATACCTTTTTCATCATCCCGGTGTTTGGCAGAGACGTGAATTAAAAAGAGGAACCTTGTCTAGACACCCTAAAAACTCATACACATATATCCACTCCAATCATGAGGAAGGTGAGAATAACAGTCATTTATTTTTAAGTGGCTCTACTCATAACAGGTTTCTTCTGACAAAATTTTCCTTTAGGAAGAATGGAGAATTTCTCCCAAGGGAAAAAATTCAGGCATCCACCACACCACCAGCTTCATTTTCATCTCCAATCTACACCCTTCAAGTACCCCAATCCATTCATATCCTTCCTATATAAACATTTATGTAGTACATATCTCTCATAAATGAAATCCCAAAGCAATGATGAGCTTGCTATAAGAACAACTTGATAAAGATTATTATTCTGCAAGGACACAGCCAGCAAAATAAAACCATCTTAAAGCCAGCATTTGGCAGGGGCTATCAAATCCAGCTTGTTACACAGTGTTACCATCGTTTATAAAAGTGCACTCTAATTAAGGTAAATGAGGTAGCAAGAACACAGTGACATTGGTAACTTAATGACCCATGGCCAAATTATTTAAAACTTCTTTGAAGTTCAACTTAATTGTAATAGATATAATATGGAAGAATTTTTAAAAGCCCTGGATGCCTTGTAGAGTAACCTTAATGATCTTTTTCTCCTCTCCCCGATATTCTTGGTGTTTGTGTGCATGTGTTTAGAATACTGCTTATAATCCTGGTATTTAGTATGGAAGTGAATTCCAGTTTATAGCTGGTGCCATCCACGCAGTAAAATGACATCCATGTTCTCCAGGCCCAGCACACTGCCATATTTTAAACTAATAAGGTACAAGAACTTGGCAGTTATTATGGGAAAACTGGGTTTTGACCAGATTTCCATTCTGTCAAATGAGATTTTGTCCATGCAGAGAAGAATATTTTTCCATAATGTAAAGACACGTTCTCAAAAAAAAATATTCTAAATACAAAGCACGCAAAAAACCACTTTAAATTAATTACCAACATAACTGTATTTTGCTTTGTTCTAGAAAGCAATCTCAGAAGCACCACAGTGTACTGTGGGCTTCCAACCAAAACAAAAGCCATTAAAAATCTAAGCTTTACTGCAAACAGCAAGTTTAAGTTACTCTGGAGATGAATAGTGAAATCTAACATACTTTATTTTTCTTAGCTGAATGATGAGTGCATTGTTTTCATCTGCAGAGTGAGACCTGATGTCTAATATGAATTTGTTATAAAGCAGAAATAGGCAGAACATTTTTTCCCCAATTATTTGATTATGAGTTCCAGAAGGAGAGTTACTTCCCACACATTGCAGAACACTCAGATCTGTTTAAGGCCAGTGGTACAAATCACAAAAGAGATTTGGGGCATTCAGAAAAGATGGGCATGTTGTATTTCCATCATGGTTATCAGAGAGAAAGGAGACAATCAAAAGCACATTTACAGCAAGCAAAACACAAGTGGGAAAAAACCCAAAAACTTCAATCAGCTCTGACTGCAGCCTTGTGGTGCTTGACTGCAAGAGAACTCTTGCACTCAGCACGTTCACCCACTAATGGAAGTTTCTGTTAGTCACCACATCCTAGGGTTAGAGGAGGGCTAGGATGCCCTTAATACCTTTGGAATGATCTTTATTTTCAGACAAGTCAATAAAAAGATCCACTGCTACTCACAAAATCCATCTGTTAACATCACTATCCGTCCTCACTTCCAGACAAAGAAATCAGTGTAAATGCTTTGTAATCCTCCCACCCACTCCCTGATGTGGGGGCTGATTTCATCCTTGCATTTCAAATCACCCCATGCTTCAGCCTCAGCGTGCCAAGCACAACGGGCAGGGGAGGTTTAGCTCTAATTCTGAGTTCAGGCCTATTTTGCCAAGCTGAGTTCTACAGAACAGGGTTCAGAAAGATCAGTGATGGGCTGTACTTACCATTTCACAAGTTACCACTTTCATCCCTGTGTCACACTGCAGGTTTTTCGTGCTCTGCCTTGTTAATGAAAACATCTCTTTCCCCCTGCTCGTTTGAAGGCTTCTTGAAGCATCTCTATTTTATTTCTAATCATGTCTTATTCCTGAATAATTTCAACACAGTTCAAATCCACAGTACTGCATAGCAGTTTTTCCCCTCAGTAACACTGCTTTAGAGCTGACCAGTGGATTATAGGACAAAAATACTACTAGTGGAAAGGACTCCCTGGAGCAGCAGGCCAGGATTGTTAGAAAATCCATCATATTGCCTAAATTTTCCATAAGCTGATCAAACTACATTCAAATTTAACTATATTTAGTTAGATCATCTATCTACTGGTTAGATTTTATTTTCTTCTGACACTTCTACAAATTATTATTCCAGAGCTGTCTTTAATTACCATTATTTTCTTGCATGACAGAGTTTATTTTAATTTCCTCTGAAACAGTCATATCCTAAAACCACAATTTAAGGAGAAGCAATATGTGCAGTGAGGAGACAGCAGTCCAAAGTGAGCACAGCCTGCACAACACATCAGAGGCTCTGGATTTGTACACGGGTCACTGGAGTTGCCACTGCTCAATTATCACATATTTACTAATGCCAGCTAAAATGGAATTAGCTTGGATTTGCTTATTTACACTGTTAATCATATTTCCTTCAGCCACACAGATTACCAAACTGAGTCTTTTAAAGTGTAATTTTTATTAGAAATACATAGCAAATGCTGGAGCAAGAGGCACTTCCAGCAGCCATTTGGAGGTTTCAGTCCCTTGCCACCGTCACACGCTGCCTGGACAGACAGGAAATCACAAGGCTGCTCTCCTGGGCAGAGTGGGGCTCTGATCTCTGTGGAGCTCCCAGGCTTTCATTTCACACACAAAGAGCAACATTTCCATGGACTGATGCAGCCTTTCAGCTATAAATATTAATGCTATAAATAAACAACATAAAAACATATGAAAATCCCTCTTATTGGCTAAAGTAACAACTAACATGGTGAATTTATTTTAGAAAACACACTTGCTGCTTTTCTTTGCAGAATACTTGGCCAAATCTAGCCCTAAATCCAATATTACCTCCATGACGATTCTGCAGCGTCCTCTGTGTATGTTTCTCTCAAAATTTGGATGCAATAAATGGAATATTCCCTTTGCTCTCTTTCCTACCCAATCAGTCCATGGTGGTTTTAGCTCCAAATTTGACAGGGATGTTTTTAATGCTATTTGCAGATTAATGCAAACAGGAAATTTGTGCTGCATTTAGTAGAAGTATAAAGCAATAAAAAGGCAAAAGCAACCCTATTGTGTTTGTGGTTGGGATTTTTACATTTTAACCACACAGATTCTCAATCTTTCTACAGTCAGCTGAGAAAGATAACAGATATTTACCACTAGTCTCACCACTGTCTTTTCTCTCGATAAAACCAAGTGAATTTTCTAAAATGCCTCTATTGGAGGAAAGATGCTTTTTGAGAGCTACTTCTGGAATTTTGTAGAGACAAATTACTTTCTGTACAGAGAGCCTTATCATTAGAGGTGAAACACAGGACAAGCTAACAATGTGTTGGGATTTCTGAGACAAAAGCAAGCTCAAAACTACTGCAAACAACTTAGGGATTGTTTTCCATTTGCAGTTTCAAATCAGATGGGAAGCTGCTGTAGTGCTAGAATGGCCTCATCCTCTTCTTAGATATTTCAATGTTATTTAAGGTGCAAACACAGAAAGAGGGATTTGCCTTTTGGAGAATTCCCACTGCAGTGCTGGCAGCTTCCCTTTGTCTTTTCACAGGGTTTGTACTTCAGCAGGGAGAAGCCCTCTCGTGAAACTCAGAGTTTTCTGCTGTGGTGATGAGTGTGAACACAAGGCTGGTTTTGTCCATTAAGGAATTGCATGTAAATAAAGGGACTGGAGCTCCTATTTCTCAGCAGATCCTCCTCCCAACAGTCATCAGCTAAGGATGTTAAAACCCATCAATATTCATTTATAGCAAGTGTTGGAAAATTATACAATATAGGAGATATGAATGTTATGGCCAAAAAATGCATTGGTACTGATGTATCCAGCACTGAAACAGAACTGAACTGAGGCTGTGGGGCATTTGATTTCTGTACACACAGTGACCAAAATCAGAACTTTCTATAATTAATATAAGGCACATTTCATTGCACTTACACTTTTGCTGTTCCGTGGAGAAAGTTACAATGCATCCAACATACTATGGTGTATTTCAGTGTTTTAGCAAACACTGAAACACTCAGTTATCATGGTGGAATCACTCACTGGTATTTTCTGAAACACTTCTTTTGACTGAGGTTAAATGACATTAGGTGAGGCCCGTGAAAAGCAGTTACAAAAACTGAATAACCCAAATTTTTGAAAGAATCATTTACACCATAGCTGTTTCTTCAATCCATCTGTTCTGTCTTGAAATCCCACAGTGACCAAACAAAATAAAATCAAGGCAGAGCTGCTGTGAACTTGAGTAGTGACTTTACCATTTATTCCTTTTCCACTGCATCTGGCATTTCAATATCCCCACAGCAGAAGGGAGCAAAGGGCTCCTGATGGCTGAATAAAACCCAGGGAGCATTAGTGGTAACACATGTGCATTTGCACTCTGATTTCTAACATCACACTTAATCTATTCCTGCTTGAAAACTCTCACTTAGAAATACTCAGAGGATTTGTTCTCCTTATTTTCCTGAGCTGGCATGAATCAGTGTTATTTGTTAGGGCTAAAATGTTCTCTGTTGTAAAACCTTTTGGAATTTCGTACTGTAAATTAAAATTTATTTTATATTCCTTAATCTAACAACTTAATCTGCCTCATGATTCACTTTGTTAAACAAGGCTTTGCTGGATTTTTTTAAAATTGCTTTTTTTTTTTTTTTTATTATTTTACTTTTAAAATACTAATAGCCCTTTATATGATGTGCCTGTGCAGGCAGCATGTTCTGGTCATTGATAGAAAAAAACCATTTGGGATCATGTTCTTTTTTTAACCGAATGCCAAAATAATCCTTAGCCTATTTCTACAGTAGGAACCAGCAAAAACATTGAAAAAAAATCAGATTTCACAAACAAACGCACATGGATAGCTAAAACAAAAAAGGGTAAAATGTAATCAATGCTTATTAACTTTCATATAGGATCTAGAGACTTTTTGCTTTAAATTTGTTTTACACTGACATTATAATTGGCTTCATTAGTCTTGAAAATTGTCGCTGCAAGTCAGACAGGCTGACTGCCTGGCTCCTGCAGTTAGAAAATAGCATTAGAAAATGCTAATTGTTAAATGAAATTTCAGGCTAAAATATCCTACATTGAAACACATTGCACTTTAAACACACAGAGTTTTAGAGCAGGCAAGTAGAATAGGGATTTTAAAATGCAAACTCAAATCAAGACCAAAATGGAAAATGGGGAATATTGGAACTTTTAAGGTCGAGGCTGATTTGAAGAAACACATACACTACATATGCAGGAAACACTACAGCTTCTAATAAAATAATTCAATGAAAAAACAAACCCTCTGTGCTCTGCTTAACAGTTATTTTGCACTTCTCATTTTTTCTAAAATTTGCAAGAGATAATACACAGTATAAATCTCAAGGAAAACTTCTTGATCATTGATAAAGATGTGTAGTGTCACACAGCAGAAGCATGGGAAAAAGGCTTTTTTAAAAGTTTTGCTTAATTGAGTAGTAAGAAAATCCACCAATGTCTTCTTATAAGGCAAATAATTTATTGGGAGCAATGATGGAGGAAGCAATAATGAGATCTAACTTCAATAAATTATTTGGATTAATTCTTCATAGATTTCTGCTATTTTATTAAGTACTTGGGCATTCAAGTTTTCCTCTGTTTTTCATAATTTTTCCCCAGTACTTCCCCATTAAAACATTAGCACAATTTGAGAATGTTTGGGGGAAAAGTATAATCCTCTCATACACAATGGTCTCTCTAAAATGGGCTCTTTCACTTTTTTACTCCTTTGAGGCTTCTTTAGACTCCTCATACCAAATTCCTGCACAGCAACATCCTAACACAGGCATTGCAAAGTTGAGAGAGAGCCACCTCTAAGTGGAATCCAAAACTGAATAAATGCAAAGAAATAAGGTCTTTAGAAACCACTTTGAAATCTGTCATTTACTTAGTTCTTCAGTCTCATCTAAGAAGAAGAAAAAAAAAAAAAAAAAAAGAAAAAAAACTGGAGGAGGCAGCCTCCTCTCTCTCACATGGAAGCAAATGCATGTTAGCCAAGAAAAACTTCACAGGTCTGCAAAGCTGGTTCACAAAACTTGACAGACTTGCAGAGCTCAACTCCAAGTTCCAGATGTAAATGCCATGACAATCTTGGCTAGGAACTGACATCCAAAAATCTGCACAGAGATGGATTTTATTAGGGTTGAACTGTAGAAAGCAGCAGGGGAAATTAGTGAAAAAAACAATGCTCCTTACTCCTCCTCCCTTAGGAAAGTCTGAGGGAACGTCTCTAAGAACATTCCAGTGGACATTCATCCTGTCAGAACATTCCTTCACATCCACAGGGCCCTGCTCCTCCTGGCTGTGGATCTGCCAGCACAAAGTGTCACCAAGTATGGAACATGCAGAAAACCAGAGGTGGGGAAAACACAAATTTCCTTGAAGTTGATCAGAAATTTCAGTCTGGAGACAAAAAGAACAGTGCTCACTCAAGATGAGAATTTCCTGCTTTGCCCAAGCCCCCAAACAGGAATTGATCCTGCTTTGTCCATCTGAGGAATGAAATAAGAGCTGAGGTCACAGTGGGGACAGCACTGCTCACTCTGCTCCCAAGGCCACACACAGGAGGAGGAAGAGCAGTCAAGATGAACTCATTACAGAACCCAGATGGGAGGGAAAAAAAAAAAAAAGAATGGATTTGGAGACTGAGATTCTGGCCAAGCTTGGAGCAGTTTACAACAGCTGCATCAGGATCTGCTCCCAGGAGGGAGCCTGGCACCTCCAGCACAGGCAGGTTCAGCTCCAGGAGCCAAACTGGGAGCTGGGACAGCTCAGGGGCTGGAATGTGTCCCCTCATCAGCACCAGCAGGGACAGGACTCTTCAGCAGTGACACCAGCAGTCCCCAAAGACACTGTCAGGGTGTTGGAATCCAGGATGTCTCTCTGACAGCCCTGGATGATCCGGGCCCCAGCCAGGGGGGTTTGGAGCCCTGGCAGGGGGGTCTGAGACCCTGGCAGCAGCCAAAGACCCCTTTGAGTTTGACCCATGGAACAAGTTACCACCTCTGTACGAAGAATTAAAATCACAAAAGTGTAGATAGTGTAATAGCAGTAGTTTAGAGTGAAAAGGAAAATTTGGGGGATTTTTTACAATGGGGGTCTAGAAAGCAAGATGGAGGAATTGGGGCATTGTCCTGTCTTTCTTCCTTCTTCTTCCTAGCCTCCATCTTCTGGGTGATGGTGGCACTTTGGGATTGGTGAAAGATAGAAAGTCAGTGTCTAACGTAGGTTATAGGTATTGGAGCACAATTGTAAATATCGAATATATAGATTGTAGCATAAAAGACAACTCTGGCCCCAGGGGAGGGGAGTGTGCCTTGGACAGACCTGCTAGACAGAACTCTGTGGGTCTGAGAGAAAATATTTAAGATAAAGGATAATGAACAACCTTGAGACCGTGAGCTGAAGACTTTTGACTCCTTCTTTAACGGCTGGGCTGGAGGAAAAGAGACTTTTGACACATTCTCGGGATCACCTTGAACAGAGGAGGTTCCGAGATCAGGGCAGGGACCTGTCACCCTCCAGTCCCTCCCCGTGCTCTGTCACTGCTGCTCAGCTGCCACCACTGGGTGACAGGGGAACAGAGGGGTTTGGGCCAGAGATTTTGCTCCTAGATGATCTCCAAGCAGAGATTTGTGCACTGGTACCTGCCCCTAGTGAGGAGGAATTATCCACACATGGATGCACTGAGCTATGAGAAGCTGCTGAGGCTGAGGAGCAGGCAGGATGCATTTATCTGCTGGGAAAAGCATTGAGCAGCAGCACCTTTGACACTTCTGTAATAGTCTGTGTTCAAAAGATCACAAAGAAATTCACATTTTTGTGCTATGTAACAATAATCCTGCAAGATGCTGTGTTTCTCCATATGCTCTGTAAGAGATAACAATTACAAATGCTATTTTCTCTTGTAAGGCTAATGTAGTTTTTAAAATAGTGTTTATGTATAACTACAAGATATGTTTTCCTGCAAATGCTCAGATAGCTACTGGAGACAAAAGTTGTTTCTGCTTATTCCAAGATCCCCATTAAAAATAAAAAGTAATCAGCAGACCATGATGCTGTGCAAAAGAACCACTCTTTTTTTCTGCCTAGCCTTAAGAAAATTGTAACAGCTTTGTTATATTAAAGTTCAGCAGCACCACAAAGTTTCTAACACTGGAGTCTCTCCTACAGCCTATGAAGTATAAAAGGAGACACTGAAATTCAAGCAGTACATCCTCTCACCATAGGACACTTGTCTCTAACAAAATACCTTTTCCTTCCACTTTCACCTTTGATAGATATTGCTGCTACATCTAAAATCAGCTGACAATGCATGTAAAACCTGACATTTCCTTAATCAGTTACCTGCTAAATGACTTCATAACTTCCATATGAAGTGTTGGAAGGGGAAAAAAGGAAAAGTTTGAATTCTATCATGGGATTAATGTCAGCAGGCAGGAGGATCTTGCAGGGGCTGTAAAAACTTTCAGAGCTTGGTGAGAAAAGTGGCTTAAGTTTTAAAGTACCTGACAAGAATAGCACGATAATTCTACAACTAGTAATGTACACATACTGAGATTACTAACCAACATCATTATCTCTCCTGAATTATTAATCCAGAATATTCTTAGTTTTATTTACTCAATTCTAGCACTCCTACCCAAGCTAGCTGCTCTCCTGGTGCTTTCCTCCTCCTGCCATAACTCAGACAGGACAAAGACACAAAGTGCTGACAGTGAGAGGAAATCAGTTTGAGACTTCACACAGGTAGCAGCTGACAACACCCTATTTGTGCAGAAAACAATAAATCCAATTTTCTCTTACAGGCAGCAGTAAAGTCTGATGGAACTGCTGCTTAAGTTGAAGCATAGCAACAAGTAACCAGCACAGCACAAAGCTGACTGTGAGCTGTGCAACAGCTCAGCTACCTGGGGATGCTCCTGGGATCCTTCAGGGAAGGCAGAGCACTGAGAACTGTCCTGACAGTCTGTCATAAGAAAAAAAAACCAGAATTCCTTTGGCACAGGGAAGGAGTCCCTGCTGGTGGTTAACATTCTGACTCCATCCTTGAAAGGAGGCATCGAGGCCACCCCTTAATTTGGGTTGATGCCTGCAGGCTCAAGCTTGTTTCGCACCTGGCCAAGGTTTTAGTGCACCCAGCTTAGAAGTGCAAGTGTTAAGTCAGAAGCTTTTCAAAGGGCAACTATGGAAAGAAAAAAAAAGGAGTATCAAGAGACCTGAAGCCACATTAAAGGTATGGCTACAGAATAGACAATATTTAAAAGCCTTTCTAAGTGCAGCTGCACAATTTCCTCGTGAGAAGGTTCAGTGCCCCTCATATCTCAGTTTTGTCTCCATCTCTCTTCTCCCCCTGGAATGTATCAAATTTAACAATAAGATTCGGGACTTTTTGCTTTGATTGTTGTAAGACAGACAAAAAAGACCAATCAGATTCCACATCAGACCCATTAATGATTTCAGCAGGCCAAGGGTAAAAGACACAACCTGTTTTTCTTGATATGGTGGCCTGACAGCCCATAATAAAATTTATGCTTACTTCTGCAGACTGTGTATAGTTTTAAGTATTTATCAACATATTAACTCTACATTTGGCATTGATCACACACCTTTCATCTTTGTGATGGAGATTTTTGCAACTGTGACAGGGAGTAAGCACAAACTTTGCAGCACTAAATATCTTTACTTTGGGGCTCTCCAGTCATTAACATCAGAGTATCAGCTGGGCAGAGAGCAAAATTACCTGGGGACAGCTGTGTTGGAGTGGGCAAAGAGGCCAAGGGCCACATGGTCTGTGTTTTATCTGACCTCAGGAGCTCTCAGCACTGGCCTGGGAGCAGAGCACAGCTCCCAACCTCCCTGCCCAAAACACACAGCAATGCAGGCAAGCTAAGCCTGTCCTCCACCTGAAGTAGCTCCTGAAAGTAGGTTAAAAACCCCATGAAATGTTCATGGACTAAGGGAAAACTATTTCTCAGCGTGAAATGGATTAGTTAAGCACAGAGATGAAAATTTCTATCATGATTCTGACTGCTTTATTGTATTTGGCCACAACTTCACAGTACCATTCATTCAGTGGTTTTTACTGACACATGAGAAAGGCATGAAAAGAGGCAGCATTTTTGTAACATTTAGTCATGGTGGGTCCATAAGGTACCATAACTGTGCAGATGAAAAAAGGGAAAAATATTAACCTAAAAATTAAAAATATCTCTATTTATTTTTCTGATGTAGTACATTACACAGGTGCAGCACAATACCAGTCACAGCACCGTGTGAAGAGCCTGTAAAGGCTTGATATCAAACCTAGAGACAGAGGGAGAAAGGGACATTTTGAAGTGTCCACATTTACTCCTTCAAAACTGCACAGGAACTAGCACAGGGAACAGTACCAGGGCGCTTACAAACTTACAACAGCTCACACTTCTAAAATATGTCCATGTTTTAAAAATTTTTCTTTCTTATTTGTCCTTCTTTCCAGACACTTTTGAAATCTATTATTTCATACCACTCTGGGCCTTATTTCAATAAAACTATCAGCACCTCCACGTGCAAATGTTATTTACACCTCCATGTGCAAATGTTATTTACACCTCCACGTGCAAATGTTTTCAGCTCCCTTTTATTGCAACAAAAGTGGGCAGCACCTACAAGCATTAGCATACTCCCTTCTTTTTAAAATAACTCTACACACATATAGAATTGCCGTTACCTCAGTGAGCAGCTCCAATACCAGAGAGCTGCTCTCTGAGATTAAGACACAGGATTGCTGCTGAGGAGCAAGATCTCAGCACTACAGCACATCAGATTCTGTCCAGATTGGTTGCATCATTCAGTACAAGGAGTTTTCTGAGATAATGAGACAAGATAGTGACTAAAATATCTTGTTTGGCAGAAGGAGTAGCAGGGCTGTGCTCCTCTCTGGTTGTGGTTTCAGCTCCTGCACTGTTTGAGCTCCATGTTCACTGGCAGCAGCCCTGAGTCAGAGTGATGCTGAAGTTACTGCTGGAAACTGGAGGTGATGAGCAGCTCAGCTCTGCTCCACCTGCCCTGCCAATCCCTCCCCACACAGGGTTTAACCTGAGCAGATGATCAGCCCACGCTGAGCTCAAAGAATCTGCTTCTCACCTGAGTGTCAGGCAGGGGGAACTGGTGAAGAGTGGGATCCAGGGACTTTTGACAGCACCAGGAGCTCAGGGCTATGAGATCAAGGTAACCCAATCAGCAATTTCAGCTGTCCTCAGGAAGCTGCAGACCAGACCACAGGGCTGGAACACAGAGCTGTGCCTACCACAAATGATGGGCTGGAATTTAATTTCTGACACTGCTAACCAGTTTAGGAATTGCCTATTACTTACTGCAGCTTTCTCTATTTGGTGTGTAAAACAGTGGAGTGGAGTTCAGAAACACCCAGGAGAAGGAAAATGAAGCACCTTGCCCAGCAGAATGCCTGGTGCTGGGTTAGTGGTCAGTGATGGGAGAGCTTCCTGCTCACACTGGTCAGGATTCAGCCTGCCCATAAAACCACTGACTTCCCAGGGCTGAGAGTGCCCTGCAGCAATGGAGAAAAGTCCTTTGTGTTCAAGTGAAATCAGGATTCTCCTCTAAGGAAATAAGCACCCAGCAAGGAATAAAAAGACCATCATGTTCTGTATATTTCTAGGAAAGCTTTGGGATCATCTGTGAATTAGGAAGGAAATAAATGAATAGAACAATGAAGTCTCAAAGTGAAAATTTTCAAGATAATGTTCATGCTTTTGATAGTGTTATAGAATGTTATAGATCTTTACAGAAAGATTCCTACAACTGGTGCAAAAAATTGTCTTTGACACAGAAGCAGGGATTTTTATTTGAACTAAACAAAATAACACACAACCCCACACAAAACTGGGTTAGAGGAAAACTTAAATTAAACCTTACATTAGGAAAAAACCATCCCTCACATATTTTTGGTGCTTTTTCTATCAACCATGATGGCACACTGAGATAAAGGTAACTTTTTTCACGTTGACTGGCATGGGGCTGTATTTGGATTTGTGCTGGATGCAGTGCTGATAACACAGGGATGTTTTTGTTATCAGTGACCAGCACTTGCACAGGGCCAAGGCCTTTTCTGCCCCTCAGGGTGCACAAGGGGCTGGGAGGGGACACAGACAGGACAGGTGACCCTGAGTGACCCAAGGGTGTCACGGACAGCACGGAGAGCTGGGGAAGCAGGAAGGGGAGGACAGTGATGGCATTTCTGCTCCCAATTCCCAGCCAAGAGTGATGGAGCCCTGCTCTGCTGGGGCTGCTGAATACCTGGTGCCAGTGGGAAGGAGGGAATGATTTCCTTGTTTCTCTCTCCTCTCCAGCACAGCTTTTGCTTTTCTTAGCAAGCTGCCTTTATCTCAGCCCACGAGTTCCCAGTTTTACCCTTCAGATGCTCTGCCCATCCCACCAGAGATCAGCTGTGTGGGGCTGAGTTGCCAGCTGGGATAAAACCACAGCACATCAGCAGTCCCTCCCCTCCGGGCCATGTTTCCTTATCATCATCTCATTGTAGCTGATAACAAACACAGGGGATAATTGGACTCTGGTTTGGAGTAAACTCGTTAAGCCTTAGCCAGGGGGTGACTCAGTCCCCATGTTTTTAACTCCCTGCACTGCTCCAAACTATCAACAGCAGTTCCTCAACTCTCAGTGAAAAAAATAGGGCATAATGAAGAAAAAAAAAACCACAAAAAACCAACAAAAACAAACAGCCCACAACCAAAACCCCGCGAAGTACTAAAAAAAGAACATCAGTAACAACCAGAATTAAAGGATGTCCAAGAACAAAATCCAAGTGTCATGTATGTTAATCACTTGCAAGGAAAGCAGAGATGCAATCCTTGTCTGCCTATGAAGGAGGGAATAAGATCTTGCAGGTATTTTTTTTGCATATGGTACCCAAGCTAGAAAATAAAACACTTTGTATAGAAGTGTGCTCTGGGTGATTTAAAGGCCTCCTTTCTTCCACACACATTTCATTAAGTCTGTCAAATGTGACAGACTTAATGAAAAAGATAATAAAAAACCAAATCAGTCAACATGGAGTGAACATTTAGAAAGTTACAAGCAGTAGAACAGATCTATATGAAGCCCCTCAAAATACCTTGAAAACAGGACAAAAATATAAAGAACTTTTCCTAAAGATTTTCAGAGCTAGGGAGGGGAAAACCAGAAGGAATTCAGTTTGAAAAATGGCAACTGTAACTCCCAAAATTCACAGAGTTCTTGGGCTAAAAGGTAAGACCAGCAAACAAGGCTGCTGGAGTCTGCAAGGACCCCCATGGGTTGCTTTCCAAGTTCATTTCTCTCACATGTCAGTTTTCCTTAGAACATCCCTAAAAAATAGTTCCTGCTATTAAGCATCTTCTATACTTGGAAAAATTATAAAAGAAAATGATGCTTATGACACCAAAGACGTTGATAACACCTGGCAAATTAATATCCATCAAATAAAGGTTACAAGTTCCAACTCTAGTCTGGCAAGGTCCTGTTACACTTTAATCATGCTCTAATAAGCTTTCACACTTTGAGAGTCAGTTCAAATGTGAATTTGCACTGGTTTTCTAAGTATATTTAGAATTAGTGATAAAATACATTGCTGTGCCTTGATTCCCAGCAATATAAAGATGTTGAAGTCTTCAGAAGACCAAGGCAATTTTCAAAATGAGAACTACTGGAAACTGGACAGTAAAGGCTCTTGCAAATGGGCTTCACCTCCTGCATTCAGGCCTAGCTGTAAACCATGCAGACAGGAATAAGCAGAGTCATCTGAAATTGTCCTGCTTTCACTATTAGATTGACTGTAAAAATGAATTTTCACACATTTTTCTGACTAGCAAGTACCTGCACTGCTTGGCCAGCACTAGCTGTTTCCATTGGTAGCCATGGGAACCATGTCACAGATCTTTGTTATTACAATGGCAGTTAACCTAACCTACAAGCTTTCTTTTATATGGTGCTGCAAGAATTCAGAGGTTATTCAGTGTGGTTTTACCATTCCACAATGTCTTGTCCATTTTTTTGGAGGGTGGGAGAGAATTGTTTTAAGTGTGTGTTTTGCAGTTTGATATTGGGCTGGGTTTTTTTGTTTCTGTTATGTTTGGGGTTTTTTTTATTATTATTATTAAAGAGAATTTGAAAGATTTGTTCCTATTTCGAGATGTGATTCAGCAGCATTGTGCAAAGCTTTTTCGCAAGTGAGTTAGAATTCTTCCATCCCTTTTTAGCAGAAGAAAGAGGCCGTGTGGGAAGGCATGTGGAAAGTGTGGGAGTTCAGAGAAGGTTCATTATGTAACTCAGCAGGGAACAGAAACTCCAGGAGCGTGGAGAAGCCAGCAGAGTGAGCAGTCCAGTGAGCAGTGGGTAAGACACAGCTACTGCATCTTCAGAGGCTCCAAGTTTTGTGTCCTCCCTCTCCTCCTTCACAAAGCTGCCACTGCCTCAGATTCAAAGCCAAAAGGGATCCTTACAAATCACTGAAAAGGTCACACTGGCCAAACATGAGAGGTACAAAACCATCTTGAATATCTTGCATTAATCTTTGAGAATACTGTCACTGCTTCCCCTGGCTGGCTGCTCAACTTGAGCTTATTTTAGCTGGATATGCATTTGCTGTGATTCCAGAAAATCTAAAAATCTGGATACCATTTCAATATGGATCCCAGTTTTATAATCAGAACTGCCTTAATTATAGCAATGTACAGTAAAACTGGGATGTGTAAGGAATCCTCATCAAGTCAGAAGCTGTGCCAAGTGAAAATTGAAATGTTACCTAACTTCACATAGAGCAGAAGGAAATTTCTTTCTACAGGAGCATTTATAGTGAGCCCAGCAAGATTCCTGAATTAACAGGAAAAGCATTAGCAATTGATCTGGATGAATCCAGTATCCTATGGCTGCTCAGCTATGGAGTGTTCTGTGCTTGTGCACATCAAAGTCTATTGTGATAAAAAGAATGAACCAAATGAAACATAATTGTCTCTTGAACTACGATGTGCAGTGGGAGCACAATGCATTTTTACAGCTGGAGTAATATATTTGGTTAAAATTAAATATTCTTGATTGCCTACAGAAGAAATTAACTCCCAGAAAAAACAGGCAGAATAGATCACAGGGAAAAAAAAAAGAAAAAAAAGAAAAAAAAAAAGAAAGAACTTTCTCACTAATTATGGGTTGGAGTCCTGGAGGTTTCCCACCCACTAAAACATTTCAGTAATCACAGACATGTTTGCATGTCAATTCTGTGACTTGAATGGGGCAGGGGGGAGGTGGCAAAAAAAAACCAGCCAAAAACCCCACTTCTTTTCTCCATTTTGAAAAATGAAAACCACATCTGCAAAGAACCATGCTAAAATGTAAAAACACTTCAATGTTTGTTTTCTGGAGCATTATGAATGTTTAGCTCACACCTGAGAAACCCCCATGGAAATACCACAGAGCTCTCTCCCATCTTTATAAGTAACAGCTCCCTACAGACTTCAGTACCTTGCTGTGGGAAAGCACCAACAGCTTTTGCATAGACAGAACATTGCTGAAACCAACCTCTTTTGTGTTTGGGCTGCTAGAAGAAGACACAACGAGGTGTTTGTGTTAAGGTACTGCTAAATACATCACCATCAACATGGCACAAGGGGAAATTTCAAGATTGGCAGCACAAGCTCAAGTGTGACATTTCCCACTCAAGGGGAATATTTGCTATTTTAGATAAAGCACTGGAATCCACCTGTCTGTTTAGCTTTAAACAGCAAAATGGACTTTAAGTGAATAATAGTAATTCTAATAACTACTATGGTATTTAATAACTACTAATAATAGCTACTATGGCATCTCTTATTTTCTTTGTACTTTTTTTCAGTTTTTACTTTTTCCCATCTTGGATAAGTCTTGAGCTGCTACTCATTCACATTCCAGCCCTCAATCCATTCCCACATACCCCTTCCCCTCTGTTCTTCCTTACATCTTTCTGTGGGATCTCCTCTCACCAACATTTACACTCATTTTCTCATTTATCTTCCCCCCACATACACTGGGTTGCACACAACAGCATTTTGCTAAAGCAGATTAACATGCTGCATCATTCATGGTTTTTTTTGACAGCTTCCAAAGAGTCACAAAACACATTACAGGAATAATCATCATTTGGTATTTCAGCCACAGTTTTGCAGTCTCTGCTGTTCTTACAGCTCTTAACAGATGTACATTAGCACTAGGACTGTTGATTTGCCCTTGGGCAAATTGGAAAGACTCAGCTGTAGGAGACCATGATGGATTTTGGAGTGATGCTGCTCTGTGGCTGAAGACACTCAAGTGTTAGCTAAGTTCCTCCCAACAGGGTTTCTGCCCTCCCTAGATGTTTATACAGAAATCATTCCATCAGCAGGGCAAACAGCATCTCCTTGGACAGCAGTTACAGTAACGGCCACTGCGCCAAAAATAAAAACAATGATCCAACATGAAACTCCTAAGGAAGCTGCTCACAATTATTTCATTAACTCTAAAAGTTACTGGTAAAAACTGCTAACTCTAAAGAGAAGTTTTATTCAAGTTTAGAAAACACAGAAACAATCAGTGTTTAGAAAAAACACTGTTATACGATCTAGTTTAAAAATAACTCGCTTTAAAAATAACAGGCAATAAAACTAAAACCCAGCACACCCCAAAATGTACACGCAGTCAATGCTAACAGCATGAAAAAATAAACTTCCAATAACCACATATCTGGCATTTTCCTTTATCCCCCTCCTGGCACCATGCAAAGTCAGAATCTAAAGGCAGTCCCTTTTCAGTTGAGAGGAAATTGCATTCAGTAACTGATTTTTCTATTTGAGTTGCAAGCAGTGTACAGAAATCAAAACATTTAACAGAAAATTTGGTCTGCCTCACTTTGCTAAAACAAACAATAGTAATGAGAAGCAAAGTACTCTAAAGTGGAACAATTCACTTTCAGCATTTAAAAGCAGAAAATGTGGAAGCAAATACAGATGAATACTGGAACAGAGAAGGGGTGGAACAGCTCTGCTTCCTTGCAGGAGATCAAGCTCCAGAGTTAGAACATTCTTAGCAACTGTGAGCTAAATCTGGCTTTTCTTCCTTTGCCTGCTTAATTGCAAAAATTTCAATCAACATTTCTCACACAGGCAATCAGGTTCTGGAATATGCTGAACTGACCTCAGTGTCAGCCTCTGGGGTGTGCTGATGGCAGACTCCTGTGTCTAACAGCAAACTACTGCTCCACTCTGTAATAAAAGAGATACATATTTGTGCAATAAAACACCAGGTGTGATTTCCTGATGATTTGGACAAGTCATCTATGAATCAGTGGACTGAGGTTGTCCATAAAGTGCTTGTTTATGCCAAGCAGAAAAGAAATTAAAGTGAAAGAATAAAAGAAAAAAAAACTTCATGTAGCATGGAGGTCACAAAAGTGTCATAAACAGAAAAGATTAACAGCTCAAAATTGTTCAGGCAGCAAGAAACATCAAGTTCAGTTCTTGTGTTTTAAAGGATTGTCCCAGCTCATGAGTGAAAAGAGAAATCCCCACAGCCCAACACCAATTCTGGCTGTTTCCCTGGGGAAGAGCTGAGTTCACACACTGCACAGATTAAAAATGAACAGTGAGGAGGCAGGGACAGAGTCCTACATGCTGTGATCCATTTGAGTATCCCTGGTTCTGCAGGCCCATTGACTCACCAGATACAGCTCAAGAATTCAGGGATACTTAGTTATGGAGTAAGTTTTTGTACCTTTAATGCAGAACTCCATAAGGGTTACACAATTCACCTACTTACACGTGTGACAACAAATCCATGGGCTCTGTGCTGCTGCAGCACTTCCTACATCCATCTTTGGAGAGAGGACTGGGAATGGAAAGGAGCTTGGAAGTGTTACTAGTTCAGCTTGTGCCATCTGTAACATCACACTGGGAAGAGGAATTCCCCTTTTTCCTCCAGCCTAAGGTCTGACCTGCAAACCTAATAAATGGCAAGGGAGAAACATTTCCTAGAGGCTGCTAGAAGAAACCACATATTTTAGCCTAAATGTAATACACATGTCATTCCGGGAAACAAATCTATGCATAAACAAAAAGTAGAAAAGTGCACATGTCTAAGATGGAGGTAAAAACTTGTATTGACAGAAACATCATGTACATAATTTCCTTTGATGTCAGAGTGAAATGTCTGAGTGTCAGAGTGCTATTAACCATAACAGCCAAACTCAGCTGTCAAACACAAGGAAGAATTCTCAGTATGCCATTGTGTACAATTTTTGGGTTCAGATAAAACCCTCTTCCTTGAGGAAATAAAAAATTTTTAAAAAAGCATTTTCTGCTGCACCTCAGTATCACAATGCTCTTCAGATGACTAAATCTCCACTTTCCCCAAAGAGCAATACAGATAATTGCCTTCTGCTGTTATTAATACAGAAGCATTTGTTTACAAGTATTTTGGTTTGTAGATACATTTTGTGGCTTGCCACTGAATTGCTACAATCTGAGTGAAATTCCAAAACCAGCTTGCCTAGTCAAATGTTGGGCAGAAATGGATTTCCAGCTAAATAATGACTGCTTCTTCTTCTGCTTGCAACTATTTACACTTTATGCTATTTTTCTCAAAATACATTCTAGAGTGCTTGATCACTCTTACTCTATTGCATTCAGAGAGATTCTACTGCTGAATTCAATACAAAAACATCTGCCCAGTGAAAGATTATGTTCCTGAGCTGCTTGGACTGGTGCACACAAAAAATATCCTCACTGAAGCAGCATTAGACCTCAGCACAACGAAGGTTCAGTCCATGAAGTAACTTTAGCATGGACAGTTTATTTGTGAATGATCAAAACAATTTGGTGAAATCAGAAGTAGTTTTTAATTTCCCAGATTTTTTTTTAAATTTCTAGATAATATCACCACTTTACCCACCACTAACTTCTGCAATATTTTCCAGCTACATAGCTAGAAATTCTTTAGAACTAGGAACCAGCCACAAAAAAGCCTATTTAAAAGGGTGTAACTCCTTAACAGTAATTTAGTGGTTATATAAAACAGTTGTCCTAAGAACAGCATCTTCCCATGCAAGGCAGAACAGTTTTCCTGTTACATTCTTCTTCTGGTGATAAAGCTGAAAAATATTAATTAATTTGGGCCATTTGCATACAACCCAGAATTAGCAGAAACATGATTGCTTAGTGGCAGTAGAACAAAAAAGGAACCCACACTCACAAAAACCTAAGAGTGAGGTACATAATGCATGAAGGATAAGGAAAGCAAAAAGTTAAGAGAGCAGGGAAGTGTAGCCTGACTCAGGCTCCCTGAACAGAGAGGAACTGGAAGGGCATCCACACACAGAATAAAGTAGCAGGCAGTAAATGACAAAAAAAAACCCAAAAAAACCAGAATTACTGGATAAGCAATAGAAACATATTTTAGCTTCTTCCACTAAAATAATTTTCTGGAAGATAGTTGTTACAACTTTGCTATCAAAGCCCAAATGTTTATGTAACCAAAGACACATCAGGATCCTTTGATTCAAGCACAGAAAACCTTTCTACCCCCAAAGTCAGTCTGCAGGGACAGTCCTCAGGGATCTTTTAACTTCAGCCCTGAGCAGTTCCAGGAGGTCACTCACAAACAGGCAGTTTAACATCTCTGCACAGATAGCACAACGCAACACAATATTTGCTTTGAGGATCTCAAATTGAGAAGCCTTTGTGCATTAAATTGTACAGTTAGTGAATGTGCAAGAGTGTGTGAGAGTGTCCAACATTGGCAGGCAGCAATTAAAGTAAAACATCAACACCTCTAATTTTTTGCACTGTGTATCATGGCTTTAATTACACTCCTGATTCTTTTCACCTTCTTTAAGATGATGAAGGGGAAAAAAGTTCAAAGGAAGAAAACAAGCCACAAATAATTTGAGACCAGGATTCAGCAAAGGCTCAAAAAACTGTAGCTGCAATACTTCAATTTAGTTCATTAACTTTGCAGAGTTTCTTTTGCTTCACCTTCCAGAAGTGACCAAGCACCTGTTTTTATCCTATATCAATATACCTGCTGATAAGTTACCAAATTAACAGCTCTTCTCAAAGACAATAATTAGAAATACAGAATAGTGAACAGAGAAAAGAGAACAGGAAAAAAAATACATAATGTAATGAGAGTGATATGCCTCAAACAGCAATTTTTCATCAATATCTATTTTTCATGCAGTAATTATAATGCTAATCCATTCTTCTGTGACAAAAAGGCACCTCCACATTATTAATGACAACTAATATCTGTAATATTAATTTTAAATAAATAATTCATGCAATAATTTATATACTAATAATGTAATTAGACCAAGGTTATGATCTCTGAATAGTAGATCAGTGCTCAGTTCATGTTGGTATCTACTCTCCTCTGACACAATGTTTCTGGAGGCTTAATTAAAGCCTACAATATGTTTCAGCCTTTTTTTCATTACATAAATATTCTACTCCTTCTCTGCACTATTTTTCCTCCTCGTATTTAAGTTTTTGGCTGAGCACAGCAGAGGTGCAGGTGCACATCAGGAGGTAAATACCCATTGTGTCCTCTGAACAGCAGGCTGGTGGTGTTTCATCTTGGCTAACACCTTTGTTTAGAAGAGTTTTTCCCTGACCAGATCAAGCCCCCTGCAAAGCTACCGAAGGCTCAGAGAAGCTGTCTGAAAGCAGAAAGCATCAACAGATGCTGTGGGAACGAGTGACACTTTCAGCTGCCCCTCAGCACAGGCGTCACCTGCACCACGGGGCCAGCCTGCCCTCTGTGCCCTGGTGGGATGGAGCTGAGCTCACAGCACAGCTCTGCTTTCCTTCTCCCTGCCTTCCCCTCCCTCTGAACTCAGGGTGGTTCCCCACAGTCACACAGATCTCTATAAAAACCCACCCAGCTCCCAACTGGCCAAGTCTTGTCGACTTGTTAAACGACTTGGGGGAAAAAAAAAAAAAAAACAAAACTAGTTTGTTTTCCTGCTTTGGAAGTACTTCTTAGTTTCTAAAATGTAGGGGTGGAAAGAAAAGGCATGAGAAAAACAGAACAAAAAGAAAGCCCTAGGACTGAGCCTCTAATTACCTTTTCTTAGAAAGGTTCTTTAGACCCTCCCCTACTCAATGCCATTAGCTAATTCTTGTTCCATAGACAAACCCCATTATCTGTTAATTAGTTCTGATGAAGTTTGGACAGCAGCAGCACTGCACAGAAATGTTTTCTCAGTGGCCCATAATGGTTGTGGTGCTGCTCCTTTCCCAGACTCGTGTCCATATCCTATAGCACCACTATTCATCAGGAACCATCTGTGCAGCTCAGACTGCACGGGGCACAGACAGGAGGGGCCAACAGAGCAGTGTTTGCCCTCCTTATCTGTGCATCTTCCATTTGCTTCCTGGATAACTCTTGGCTGATTAGTCTCCTCCTGGTTCCCAGCAACAGGAACCAGATAATGCATCTGCTTTCCATCGCCTGGACTGACTGTGCAAAAATGTATTTTTGATTGTCTGAGAGCATCCCATCGTGCTGAAATAATGCAGCCACTTAGATTACTCTGCAAACATGCTTCTACTACAGCTCCCATTTCTTAGGAGAAATGGCTTAAGTGCATTGGTAGTGTGGTGTTCAAGACTGCTTGGCACCGATTTTCTCCTTTCTACAAGCCTATTATAGTAATTCATGATGGGCATTTAGAAGACATTTCATATTTACAAACTATTCTAAAGAAGAAAACTAGAAAGATATTCAAGGTTTCTGCATCTCCTCTGGGACTAAAGGACAATTTTACAGTAGTGGCTGAACCAACTCTTTCAGAAAATTTGTTCAGGTTGGACCCCTGTGGGAAGGGAAATGCTGAATGCAAATTCTGTTCATTTCCCAAGGCACACCACACAACTCCTGGGGACCAGCAGCACCCTGTGACCAGTCCTGCACACAGGAACAGCTGATATTTACCCTCTTCTCACCAGCACCACCACCTCAGTCCTAAAACCATGTACCAGAGCAACAGACAGGTAACAGACTTGCAGCTACACCGAGAAAATCCAAGACACTGAACAGCTGCAGAGTTTACACTATATTTTATTGGGTTTTCCCTAGATTTAAGGGTTATTGATGTGTTAGAAACCCCAGCAGAGATCACTGTCTTTCTTTACTGTGATTATGTCATTTGCTAATGATTCCTGCTAACACAACTCTATCTCTGAGGCTGATGGTGGGGCTCTCACAGAAGCAGCAAGCAGAAAACAGCCAGTGCAATCACAAATTATTTGCTTTTATAAAGCATAGCATAGTTAAAGACCTAAACAGTGAATTATGTTGACTAATACATTAAAATGGAACATGCTTTCACAGAAAGGTTGCAGAAGTCACTCTATGGTAGGTCTGGAAAGATTTCACTTAAGAAAACACCAGGAAGGAGAAGAAAAAGAAAGAGGCAACTAAAGTTACATAATTACTTATTGACAGTGACAAGTGCAACATTAAGGGTAAAATATTACATGTTTAAACAAAATGAGTAATTGCTGTACACATCCATTTAGCAAGCATTCAACAACAAGGTGAACAAGAGGTCTCTTCATTCCAGCTAAAAAGTCTATTAGCCTAATTTACAATTACCCACACTCTAGAAAAAAGCTGTCAGGGCACAGAAATGTCACTGGTGACAGTTTACATTACACCAGTGCTCAGATCACAATGGAACTGTTAGCAGCAAATTACCATCAACTCAAACACAGAAGTGCAAGAGTTGGAACAATGTAAATCAATCTTCCAGCAATTCCATTTTTTTCCCAGATGTTTTTGGAAAGCTCAAACTCACACAATGCTAATCCATTCTGGTTTTAAAAAAGAATCTGAGAAAATTTAAACATTCTCTTGGTTTTTTAATGTAAACACACAGGGCACATTTATATAGGGCACTCTTGCACAGGAAATTAAATACAAAAGTCATTTTATAATTAAAGTTTCCTAGGAAATATTTTAAGAAATAATGTTACTGACTTAGCCTGCAAAATCTATTTCTGCCTTTACAGAAATGCTTCAATCTATCTAAATTAAATATCTATCTAAATGTACTGTAATCATGCTTTCCTGTAACCCACCTTTCATCATTTGCTTCTCCTGGTTAAAACTAACAATCACTTTTCCTTCTTGAAAGTAATGACGATTTCCTTCTGCCTGTGGCAAGTTGTGGTTTTTCCTTTTATATGGTACTACTGTAAAATAGCATTATCATAACAGGTATGCTTGTACTTCACATTAGATTTTCAAGAGGGGAAAAAAAAGAAAAAAGCGTGCACCCACTCAAAAGCTATAATGGAATATTTTGTCAAAACTATGATGGAATTACACAGGATCTCCTTGCAAAGCTCAAATCACATGATATTCAAAATATATAAACAATATATTCCATTTCTACCCTAAGACCACTGTGTAGCTGATGCCAAGACTGCTCTGAAAACTGATAACAGAGTGGGCATGAGGTTAAAAACTCAATACTTTCAGTAATCTTGCTAACATCCATAGCAAGTTCCATTTTAAGAGTTTCTGAACATTAAGGTCAAAGTCAACAGCCCGAGTCAACCTCCCAGGGGAGAACTTCCACCCTTCCAGGCCTATTTTTCCAAGTTAAAGCAACTCCTGAGTACCAGCAATGGAATTGTACAGGCAGCAACCACTCCAGCCAGTAAAGAACTCCATTAAGGCATTCTGAAGAAGGAATGGTTAAAGAGATGCTGCTGCTTCAGTGACAAGCAGTCAAAGGAAAAGTGTGCTATGGGAGAGCTGGGCTTGTGGTGTGGGGGTGCTGCAGTTTTTGTAAGTCACAAAAGAACTTGAAATATTTTGAGAGTAATTAACCACAGTAAAAGAGTGAAGGGCTTGGTGCATAGGATATGGAACAAAGATAAAGATGGAAGTGACAAACTTTATTAATTCCCAGCAGGGGAAAGAAACTGCTCTTTTTGGCTGAGTAAAGGAGAGAAACTCCTCCCCTTTACTCAGCCAAAGAAACTGTCCTTTCACCTTTCTGAAATTGAATAAATGGTTAAAGTACTTGTTCTCATCTCTGCTCAGCTCTGGGGCAGTCTGCCACTCTCATAACCCTTAACAGCTTCATTGATCCTGAAAAACTTATCATTTTGGGAAATCATTAGCATAAAAAGATATTTATAAAACACCTGCTACCAACCTTGCAATTGCTGGCTCAGCGTTGCAGGAACCAACACTGCCTCAGCAACTCTCTGCAGTGACCCAGCCCAAACCATGGAGAAGTTTGAGAGGTCTCAAATAAGGACTTTGCTTTAGAAGTCACAAAGAAAAGTCTGTTGTAAATAATTATGGATACTCCTTGGCAGGAGGAACATTTCCAGGTGTTATACAAGGATGAACTCTGACAAATCTGGACAGGAGAGGGCCATACCACAGCTGTAACAACATCCAGCATTCAAGCACCTTTGGCCATTATCTGTAGCTGTATTATATTTAAAAACAGTCAATCTGTATGTCTTTCCTGTGAAGACATGTTTGTGCTTAGAAAACATCAGTGTTTTTAATGATCATTGGTAAAATCAGCACCCCTAAATCTCAGTTTAAGGCAGCCCAGTATGAGGGTAGCTGCAGCCAGGGCATGTAGCCCACAGCAGCAGAACAGAACCTCAGGAACAAGCATGGCAATAAAGGGAATTAAAGAACTTGCTTTTTAAAATAGAAAGCTGCAATAAAAGCAAATGGATTGAAAGTCTAATGGTGGAATGAGAATTATGTATTACAGCCCTGGGCATACAGATCAAGACAGTAACAGCTCACTAAGCTTCTTTATCTAGAAACAATCACTGCAAAAGCATGTCTAAAGTGGGATATTTGTGAGTCAGGCTGCTCACAAGCCCTCTGTAGCACTACCACCTTCTCTCAGGCTGTTCTGACCACTGCTGACAAAGTACATGCTGCTATTTTCCCTTCAGCTACTCCCATCTCATTTCTTTACACTCACGGTGCATAGCTCCATTAAATAATTTGCAATTATCACCTGCTCCATGTTGTCTATAAAACACTGCTACTCCACACCTGCCCAAATTGAAGCCAAAGCAAACTGAACAAAAGCCTAAGTTTGCACACACTAAATGCTCTAGGAGACCTCATAAAATTACAGCTCTGGTGACTTTCACCATTTCCCTCATCCTATGAATTACACTGGCTGCTGGCTGGCAACAGAATTTCCAGCATGCAGCTGCTGAGAAAAGTATTCAAAGATGTGACTCCAAGTTTTTGCATAAAAGCCTGAAGTCAATAGGGATACACTGAACTATCATAGCTCCAAAAGCTGTGCAGGCATTCAGGTCTCAAAAATGTTCCGTGTGTTACAGAATTAGTAACATTAGTGCAGAATGAGAAACAGAGGCTGATAAAAGATGCACTGCTACAGCAATGATGGCTTTTGCCAAACCCATTACAATTCACACACACACAGGGGCAGGAGAAAGGCCAGACCTTTACTTTGTTATTTTAGTCCCCTTGTGCTCCACAATTAAGCTTTAACAGCCATGTGATATTTTTAGCAGTTTTGAATGGACTGCTGTTGCTATTTTTACAAGTATCACCATTAGCCTGCTCAAAGTGTTGGTATGTAAAATGCATTTTGCGTCTACTACTTAGGGTAGACTTCAAATTACTTCAGGAAAATGAAGCATTAGAGAAAAACATCTACTGCTGTTTTGGGATTTCTTTCCTCACATTTGATAATTTATGGATATAAAACTAAATAAAAACAAAAAGAACATAATAGTACCAGTGTTGAACTCCTCTTGGGGGGAGAAGGACAACACAGAAGTCATTATTAAATCTGGGGAGAAAAGCTTTCTTAGCCTAAAGAACTTATTCAACCTTGAGATACCCCCAAGAAATCAATTGTTGTTGAAATTGTGGCTTAGTTAAATATTAACACAAAATATTACCAACTCAGAAGAAAATATGATAAAAAATCTCAAATGTTGCATCTGTGATGATCTTGGTTTGCTGTTCTTTTTAATACTGGTTTTAGCATGTTTATGGTGACATTTTTCCTTGTGCTGAGCAGCTGATATTTCTGGTCTGCCCTACAATCTGTCCAACTGCTTCAAGTCTAGGGGTGTAGCATTCTCCACTTCCTCCTGTACCTCTCTATTCTCCTGCTTTATTTCCAGTATTTGATGCTAATATTTTCTAAACTACTTCCTTTGCTTTTTATTTACAATTCCAGCTTCAAATCTCTCATTGCTCTTACCCTGTCTGTGGGCAAATAACTCCAACACCAGCACAGTGCAGATTTCCTCTGCTCAATTACCAATCTTGACAAGTTTTGTTTCAAGCTACCATGATAATTGTAATTTGTAGTTTCACACCAAGGCAGGGGCTTGAACAGTTCGAGTGACCAGTCAGAGGCCTGGATTACCCTTAAAGTGTTTTTTTTTTTTTACAAAGGCTCTGGTCTGGGGGTTGAGCAGGACAAAAACCTGATCCTGTTTATAGTCACACCTGTGCAATTACTCACCTCTCTCAACAGAGCCTTCTGCAAGCCACAGCACACTCCTAGACCAAAATATTCCTTATTCCCTGAGAAAATGCCTCTATCTCCTTCTCCTTAACATGGTTATTAGAACCCAGAATTTCTCACTGCTGTCTCTAGAATTATCCATCACAGCACAGTGTTATGCTCTTGGTTTGTTGCTTCACCTGGCTGCTCTACTTAAGAGTGTTTTTCACAGCCTCCAACAATAATTTTCTCCTTTTCATGCACACTGACAAAGTAACTTTCCTTGGCCCATTCTGAATTCAGAATTGCATCAGGAATCATTGCTTGTATTTCTACTGATAGCACTTGAAGACAGGGAAGTTTTTGACCCTCTAAACACAAACACAAAGCAAGTTCCTGGACTCCACACATTAAATAAAGCAAAGCTTTGTCTTTCCCTTGATGCACAGCGAGCGTTTCCATGAACTGAACCTTCCTTTTTGCCTGATTCAAAACAACACTTCAGGTGCTCACCTTTGTATAGGTTAAATACATGCTTTTCAAAACAGTCATCAGTGACATAACCCCAGGAGCAGAAATCTGCTCCTGCTGACACTATCCAGAATTTTGGGTTGATCCCATTAGTAGAGACTCTACTAGAAGAAAAATTTCACACCTAGCATACAGAAATACCTAATAACCCAAATACTTTTAGGGAAAATGTTTAAGCACTTTGGGTTTGAGTTCCATGAGAACAATGTTTACTGTTCTAAAATACAACCTGTACAGTGATCCAGCAAAAAGGCAGCTCAGTCTTCCCTTCTGAAGAACACCTAATATTAGGAGAAAGTGAAAGGAATAGATGGCTCCTGAGTTTCCCAAGATCACACTCTCAGGTAAAGGATGTCAGGAGTCCTCCAGAGGACAGGTGAGATTTCCAACTTGAATGATATATCTCCCATATTTTCTTTAGTAAAAAAAAAAAAAAACCCAAAAAAAAACAATTTAAAAATTCCTATTAGACAAACTATTAGCAAAGTAAAACAAAACCTTCAGGGTTTGTTTTGTTTCAAAGCTGTTCTGTTATCAAGTTTTTGTACTTCACATACAGCAAATGCCTGCAGTGTTATGTAAGAGAAACTGTTCTGCAAAGAGGCACCAGGTTGTCATCAATGCAGTTGGCAGAGAGGTCTGACAGACTGGATCCCTTCCTTGCAGTTCTATTAATCATGCATTCTGTATCACACAATTGGGTGTTTCAGGGCCCAAGTGTGTTCACAGCCCTGCATACGCCTTGCTGACTTTCTAACACTTCACTTATTGGCAAGAATATTCAACCCAGTCTTGAATTACCAGCAAATGTTCCTGAAAAGAAATTGGGGAATTTGCACCTGCACCACAATCCTGAGAGTGGGAGTTCCACTCAGCCTGGGAAGAGCATCAGAGTGCCAGCCTGTCACCAGAACCTCTGATCAAAAACACCATTGTTAGCTGCTGACAAGAATATCAAATTAGCACCAAGAAAGGCAGAAGCAAGGATTGCTTAACATGCAACAATTAATATGTTTCCAATGACAGTTTACAAATTAAAAAGTGAGCTAGCCAAAAGTTACCTAACACAACTTGGAACTTGTTTCAATCATTTATTCAGCTCTGACAAAGTTTAAGACTTTGTTAATTAACAGTGATATATTCCATATATGCCATGGCTGTCATTTTCCAAGTGTTCTTTCTGCTAAGAAAACAATAAATAAACACACTAAGCCCAAGTAAAAGCTTGTAAGTGTAATAATTGTAGAAACAGAACTCCTATACAATCATAATTTCCATGCTGACATATATGACAATATTTTAGGACCATCTCCCTCCAGCAGAACAGCAGCCAGTAGAACCAGTTTCCTTGGAAGCAGATTCCTTGTGCAATGGAAACAGTAATCCATGACCGCAGTTCTTGGTGAGTCCATGTGTCAAGGTAAGTTGGAGATGTCAATTTGAGCCCCGGATCCTTTTTTTTCCCCCTACAGCTTTTTCAGATGCAAAACTTCCTATTATCAGCTCCTTGGACAATCTTCTAGAATAACTCTAAAACCAGATCCTCTACAGCTTAGCTAAAGCTGGAAATGGAAGGTTAAGGAAAGAAAGAAAATAATCTCAATTTCCATTTGCAGGAAGTGCTGTAACACCCTCCCTCCCATCCCAAATGAAATATTTCAGCTGTTCAATCCAGCCAACATCTTCTGGACTGCCCAAGATCCTGCAGCAACCTGCACCAGCAGAACAGAAAGTGTTCTCCATCCTGTCCCTGGGCACCCCTTGGAAAGGAAAGGCACAAACCCATTTATTCCTGCCCAGCACAGGAGGACCGAGGTGGCTGCACCCAGCCAAGGAAACAAGGGGCTCTCTGCACGTTCCCAGCTTTGCTGGCTGCTGGGATTTATTTGTCACGCTGCAGATGGGTGATATTGGAATAGTTTTGACAGGCAGAGCAGAAAGGGCAGACAGAGCGCTCAGGGGAAGGAAAACTTCTGAGGAAAGGGAGATTAAAAACCAGGGGGAAGCAACAGCCCACCCAGGGAGACCTTCCAAAGCACCCAGCTGATGCTGGAATGCAAATCCATTTTATTTCCCACTAAAACTGATGAAATAACATCTCTGTTCCCTAACTCCTACAACAATAAAAATGGCTTTTATGAAGATCAGCTCAAAGAACTCTCATTTTTAAAAAGCCTATTATAGATTATTTTCCCCTCATTAAAGTTCAACCCAGAAAACTGAAAAAGTTATTTCAAATGGACACAGCTCAAGAAAACTTCTTCCACAGAAACACAGACATGTGCAGGGAAGCTGGAAAGATGGCAGCAAGACCAAGCACTATTACTGCTTTTCTTGATGCTCTTTTTTTCTGCTTAAGAATACATGCATTTTTAGGTGAAAAAAAACCACACACCATTTACTTTTATATCTCTGAGGAATGAGAAGTGCAAATACAATGCAGGAAAGTAAAGTAGAAGGTTAAAAGATGAATGGAAATCAAATATAAGCTAAAAAATTAATAATTTTGAATTAAGATTAGCAATGTTTAGAATACTTTCTGCTAGAGAGTTTGACACTGAAACAACTTTACCCCATCTATACATTTCTCTGCCATTAAGATCCATTGAAAGGAGTTCTAGAAGTCAGTAAATAGTCAAAAGATACTTTAATTTTATGTATACTTGATAACATTATAAGTATGCTACTATTACAACATTCAACTGAACATAAAGCAGGATGTGGGTGAACCTTGTTCATTTTCAGATGAAGTCCATAAGTCACTACCGGCTCATTCAATTTTCTGGATATTCTGTTTTCCCACACAATCTCTCCTACTGCAATAGTTGTACTCCATTAAATGAAAATAAATATCTCTGAAATAAGGAGAAAATACCAGAGAAATGTCTAAACAAGGGTCTTCAAAGGCAGCCTGAGGTGGTGTTTCTATTTGAGTACTTTTTTTTGCATAGTCTAAACATTACCAGTCCAGTTCATCCAATTAGTGTCAAAAATTAATTAACTAAAGACTGTCACCTTTCAAAGCAGTTGTTCAGCTTAAAGCTTTCTGAAGTGGGTTATCCTCAGTTCTTCTGAGAAGAATTGTGCTACTTGATACAAAATACATAAATACTCATTGGAAATTGGTTTAGGATTACTTGTTAGAATGTCTGCCCAGTCCCTTCCAATCATTTCTGCTAATGAATAACCGAACAATTAGTGCTCAGGTATACTAACATGGGGAATAACAATGAGTGAGGGCAAAACACCCCACTCAGACAGCACTGCAAGGTTATTTTATGTTCCCCTGATAGCAGCAAACAGGTTTTCTGTCATTAGGGCAAAGCAACAGAAATCCAATTAAGGTTTCAGAACCACATTTGATGTAAATCTGTTTACCCAAAGCTATCTTTTGGCTGGACTAATTACTGTTACTTTACAAGTCCAGTTGTTAGAGATGGCTCTAAACTGATCCTGAGGCCATTCCTTAAGTGACATCTCATTGTGGAGAAGGCAGAGGTGAAGTGCATCAGGCAATATCAGCTCCAAGACATACAGCAGTAATATTAAATATTAATTCCCCTTCTGCTCTCAAACCTCTTTAAGAGGGCTTCACTTTCATAACTTTAGATAAGAAATTCACAATTTATTTATTTATTTATTTAATCACCAGGATAAATGTACTTTTACTTTGTAAATAATGGCTGGGCTTCCAGAAACTGAGATCACTTTCACCGTGACCCTAATTCCACTAGGAATAGACTAGCATTTCTTTATGGATACTTGGAAAAAGAGAAGCAATAAACCCCTCTAAATAGCGATTCATTTGTAGAAATAGCCTCACATGGCTCTCATGGGACCACAGGGAGACAGCACAGTTTAAATAAATAATCTCTCTCAACCCAGCAGAACCATTTGCTGCCCACTGTCCTTTTACC